>JAYESA010000007.1:179407566-179716224 GCA_036927795.1 Iris macrosiphon | reverse complement strand
TATAATATATATATATATATATATATATATATATATATATATACATATATATATATATATATATATATATATATATATATATATATATATATATATATATATATATATATATATATATATATATATATATATATATATATATATATATATATATATATATATATATATATATATATATATATATATATATATATATATATATATATATATATATATATATATATATATATATATATATATATATATATATATATATATATATATATATATATATATATATATATATATATATATATATATATATATATATATATATATATATATATATATATATATACATATATATATATATATATACACACACACATACACACATACATATGTACATATATAAACATACACACATACATATATACAACTCTCTATGTATATACATAATCACATACAACATATATCTATGTATATACACCTATATATATATATATATATATATATATATATATATATATATATATATATATATATATATATATCACATACATATATCTATAGCTATACATATATAAATAACACTAGATATATATACACATATGAATACATATATATACATAACCATACAATCATAATACTCTAATAGCTATAAACAATTATGTTGAAATACAAGGAACAAACACGTGGAGTGTATCGCATCCATATCACACTAGATCTATGATACGCTTGCGATACGAGTCCACCACACCACCAAACGTACCCTGAAGGACACGAACAAGTCTAAAAGAGTAATTATGAACATACAAAGAGTTAAATATACATCTACGTGTCTGTGTCAAAATATGACATGCACAAACCCCCATGTTGGAGAAAATACCCAAATCAACCTGTATCTCCAAATTGTTGGGATACGGCCTACACGTATCCAATTGTGGATACGACACTAGCCACACACAATAAAACACATGTCAATTTGGTCTAATTGACCAATTGACAAACACAAGATGTGTCAATCTCGAAATTTTCCCAAATTGATACAAAATATCACATAACTTTCTCCATAGGCCTCCTATGAATCTAATTCCAATTCCTATGGGTAGCCTTATTATATATGATGGTTCCTAATGATTAAATCATATATTTAGAGGTTAATTAAAGAGAAAAAATAAATAAATTATACCTATTAGGAGATGGATTTCTAATAAAATCTTTAAATTAGTGAAAAGAGCCTTCAACTTGTAGATCCTTCCTCCTCCTTATAAATCCTTGCTTCAATAGTCTCCAATGATGATTAGGGAAGGAATTGGAAAAAATTTGGGTGGAATTTAATGTGGGAATGAAGAAATTTAAAAGATAAAATTCTAGATCTAGATTTGAAATAAAAAATGATGAGAGAGAAATTCTCCCTCCTATTTTATATGGCCGGCCACCAAACCCCTCCCCAAGATACTATATAAAGTCTAAAATACCTCTTGGGACCTCTCATGAAGAAATATTTAAGGAGGAAAGTGTCACGCCCCAATCCCAAAATATTTCTTCATGAGAGGTCCCAAGAGGTATTTTAGACTTTATATAGTATCTTGGGGAGGGGGTTTGGTGGCCGGCCATATAAAATAGGAGGGAGAATTTCTCTCTCATCATTTTTTATTTCAAATCTAGATCTAGAATTTTATCTTTTAAATTTCTTCATTCCCACATTAAATTCCACCCAAATTTTTTTCCAATTCCTTCCCTAATCATCATTGGAGACTATTGAAGCAAGGATTTATAAGGAGGAGGAAGGATCTACAAGTTGAAGGCTCTTTTCACTAATTTAAAGATTTTATTAGAAATCCATCTCCTAATAGGTATAATTTATTTATTTTTTCTCTTTAATTAACCTCTAAATATATGATTTAATCATTAGGAACCATCATATATAATAAGGCTACCCATAGGAATTGGAATTAGATTCATAGGAGGCCTATGGAGAAAGTTATGTGATATTTTGTATCAATTTTGGGAAAATTTCGAGATTGACACATCTTGTGTTTGTCAATTGGTCAATTAGACCAAATTGACATGTGTTTTATTGTGTGTGGCTAGTGTCGTATCCACAATTGGATACGTGTAGGCCGTATCCCAACAATTTGGAGATACAGGTTGATTTGGGTATTTTTCTCCAACATGGGGGTTTGTGCATGTCATATTTTGACACAGACACGTAGATGTATATTTAACTCTTTGTATGTTCATAATTACTCTTTTAGACTTGTTCGTGTCCTTCAGGGTACGTTTGGTGGTGTGGTGGACTCGTATCGCAAGCGTATCATAGATCTAGTGTGATATGGATGCGATACACTCCACGTGTTTGTTCCTTGTATTTCAACATAATTGTTTATAGCTATTAGAGTATTATGATTGTATGGTTATGTATATATATGTATTATATGTGTATATATATATAGTGTTATATATATATGTATAGCTATAGATATATGATATGTGATATATATATATATATATATATATATATATATATATATATATATATATATATATATATATATATATATATATAGGTGTATATACATAGATATATGTTGTATGTGATTATGTATATACATAGAGAGTTGTATATATGTATGAGTGTATGTTTATATATGATACATATGTATGTGAGTATGAGTGTGTGTATATATATATATATATATGTATATATATATATATATATATATATATATATATATATATATATATATATATATATATATATATAAAACTCTCATTCAATACACACACACACACACACACACACACACACACACACACACATATATATATATATATATATATATATATATATATATATATATATATATATGAGAGTATATAGATGTGTGCTAGGAAAAGAGGTCGGGCAATGCACTGCAACAAGGAGATGAAGAGCAGCAGCTAGCTGCAGCAATGCAGCACATCATAACAAGCAAAGTAGTAGCATGCAACATGGAGTATTGCAGCAGCAAGCATAGAGTGGCTCACTGAAACAGCAACTGAAAACAGGAAAACATAGAGCATCAAATCAGTATTCAGCACAGCAGCAACATCATCACAGCATGCATGCAACAGCAGCAACTGTATCAGTATGCAGCAAGGTGCAGCATATCAGCAGCAGCTAACACAGCTAGTGAGCAACTACAGCTAGCTAGCAGGCATAGCAGTGAGCAGCAGCAGCTCGATGAGGCAAGTAGCAGAAACTGCAGTAGCTAGCAGCAGTTCAGTTGCAGCAAGAGTTTCAGCAACAGCTATAGCAGCAAGGTAAGGAGGTAGTTTAGTTAATGGTTAGCTAGTTTATTTGATAGTTTAATTTAATAGTTTAGTAGTTGGTTAGCTTGATGAGTAGTTTAACTAATTAGTTAGTGGTTAGTATATATATATATATATATATATATATATATATATATATACTTTTATTATATAGTAGTTAGATATATATATACTAGTAATTACTATTAGTGATATGTATATGTACCTCTTGTTAGTGATATGTATGTAGGTATGTATATATGTATATATGTATTAGTAGTTAGTATAGTTAGTAGTATTGTATTAGTAAATACATGTTAGTTTATATTTTAGTATATTGGGTAGTTAGTATATACTAGAAATTATATTACCTTGAGATACCAAGGTAATGTCAATGTATTGATGGATACTCAAGGTATTGGATTGATACTCAAGATATTGGGTTTGAATATCAAGATGGGTGTGTAGTAGTGTGATACCGCAATGGTTCAAAACCAAGGTATCCACTTACCATTAGCTTAATTAGAAATATTAGATATTGTTGATTGTATATACATATTATTATATTTTCATATATATTAATTGCGTATATTACGATACGGTATCTTATGGTTTTCTAGTATCCTATTATAGCTAGTGTGGCCTAGTTGCATAGTGTATGGACCCAATATCTTAGAGATAGACTCATACAACCTAAAAATAGCTAGTTTGACCAGTTTGACCTAGAGTTGACCTAGTTTGACTATTTTGACTTAGAAATGGCTTTTTGACCTAGAAGTTGACTAGTTTAACTTATTTTTATTCCAAAATCTTGTATTGATGTAATATTCCATATTTAGGTCTTTGAGGCACCGTACCGGATATCTGTGATACTGTTTATCGAATTTTAGTTGAGTACATTCTCTGATAGTTTTTCATTTATGATATCCTCTATGTCTCTTGTATCTAGTGTAGATATCTTTGATTTCTTGACATGATGGTTATACGGATTGATATATTCGAATCTCGTCATGAGATGCTATTCCTTGGTATTTATGTTGTATCTTATGCAAGCCTTGTTTCCTTATTCTTCTTGTACAAATACAAACATTGGTTCATGAGAAGGTTAGCGCCCTTCTTGTGAAAACCTGTGTCATAACGTACCATGGTTGGATCCACTATACCAGTAGGGGACGGAGAGTATGTAGTGTAGATATGTGATCATACCCTCCTTGTATTAAGTCTTGTTTATTGAATAGTGTTAATCATACATCGCATGTATGATTAGCCAGACCATAATTCTTGTATCGAGTTTCCAAGTCGATCATATGTTAAAGCTGGTACTCACTCACTTAGTTATTAGTATTTCTTGTTCATTTCTATATTGCTCATTCTCGTATTTATTTTTAGTATTTTATTTATTGTATATTTCTTGTATCTGTATATATTGAATCTTGTATATTCACATCTATTTACTGTTAAATAGTTTATATCATTTATTAGAACTGTTGTTAGAGATGTACTCTGCTCTTTTTCTGACTGGATATATTTTTTCCAGATGACATATTTTTTCCAAATGACACTAAGGTATGGTACCCCACTCACTACGGGCCTCAGGACGTGCTAGGCTTAGATCCTGAGACCTTGGCTCAGGAGAGTCTCATCCCGACTGAGACAGATGACCCATGACTCGTAGCGTAGTAGTTAGACTCTTTGTACTGGATTTGTCTCCAGCATATTATTTAGTATTTCTCTGACTCATTGGATATTATTTTAGTCTTTTGAGTTATATTTATGACTCCTCTATTCTTGTATCATATTCATGCTTATTCTATCTATAGATCTGTGATTGAGTATATTCTTATTACATTGGTGGCATTGCTATGTCTTGAATATTAGATAGATAGTTTATCCAAACAGTGTTCTACCGTCGATGCTGCAGCGTAGGCTGGGCGTTGTTCACTACTTGTATCCCTACACTGGGTACGGTCGTGACAAGAAAGATAACTTAATAAATGGTGCACGGAACCTTTATAACGTGTTTAGATTTTTTGAGTGGGCGAGAAGCCTTTCCACCAGTGCATTCATGTACTGATAACCCACCAGATTTCTTGCAGGATGTAGAAGAACCTCGTTCGGTGTGGAAAACCCCTGCGTACGTATTAAGGCATGGAGTTCTGTCATGACCCGCACCCAGATATTCGAGCACGAGTACGTGGTTACGCCTAGCCTATGCCGCAACATCGACGGTAGAACGATGTCTAGGTCATTTCTAACTATCTAACATCTCAACAATATAATATAATACCTGTCAATCATCTCAACTCCAAACGGAGGAACAATATGGTATCTCACAAGTATAACTAATCTCAATCACAAAATAAACTAAGAAAGATAAAACATAAATGGAATAGGGAAGGAAAGAATAAGATACAATCCATAATCTGAAATAATATACAAACTATAAATCTCCACAGATATAATAGTCTAATACATGCCAACACAAATAACTAGACCTCCTCGGGCTCTGCAACTAAGTCCTCCTGGTCTATAGGAGTATCCTCTAAAGGTAAGCCATCATGCAGCCCGTAGAATTTGGGACACTGCTCTACAAGCCAGTCATCTGAAAAAATATATCTAGTCAGGATTGGAGTGAAGTACATACCTCTGAAAGCAGTTTCAATAACATAATCGAGCATATAAAACAGATAATAGAAATAAAATATAAGATCACTAACATATGAATAAATAAACAATAGGTATATTGGTAATATACGAGAATATAGAACAACAATATGAATATCTGCAATATGATAAAATAACTGATATCTAACTAATGTGCCTCAGAATACAAGTTCATTATGTGATCGGTTTGGGTGAACATAATCAATAAGGTAAGACGATTACAAGTAAGGTATGTAATCAGAATGTACATGATGAACAATGGGGCTTTGATCACATAATCAACTCTTACTTTCCCATTCCTAACTAATATCGATGGATCCAATCACGATACGCTACGAACACGAATATGACCACTGAACACGAGCAGTGGGTGTACATGAATATAATAACCACTGAACACGAGCAGTGGGTGTACACGAATAAGTACACTGAACACGAGTAGTGTATGAACACAAAATATAAATTAATACCCAATATACACAATAAAATATATGTACACGAGTACCCGCTGAATACGGTAAGGGATAACATCTCCTGACGGGATCCATGTAGTACGAGTCCGTGAAATCACTGTGTTGAAATCAAGTATACAATTTTAGAATATGCATATATACACTATCATGAATTGAAAAATATCAGAGAAATATACTCGCCTGAAGTCCTGAGCAAGGTGTGACTCTCGATGCCCAAGCTGGTGTCATACAGGCCTATATATGGTATGTTGCATCAATACAAGATTCAGAATGAAAATCAGTTAATATGATGCAATTCTAAGTCATAAAGTCATTTCTAAGTCGTCCTTTATTATTAATATCCAAGCTATGGTGAAGTATCATAATGAAATAATTAGGTTTTAATTGGTTTTAAATAAGCTAAAACAAATACAATAAATATAAAAATACACACAAAATACCTATTTTGGGTTAGGGGGTTCAAATGTACTTCCCTCGTGGCCAAGCTTCGTAGAAAGGCTCATGAACCCTCACTGGTCAAATCCCAAGGACAAAGACACTTGTCAGGCAAGGATCACCTCGCCATGAAAACCCAGGGTACCTGGTAGTCAAGCTCCACAGAAAAACTCTAATACGTCAGCATCATTGACAACCACTGAAGAAGATAAATTGGAAGAGCATGTCGCAACGTCTACCGATGTACCATCCTATGAAGACGTAATCATGTCATGTCCTAGTCCCAAAATACATAGGACTAGGAATACGTAGCATGCAAGCCATATGTATATGACAACTCTAATATGTTAGAAAATTATAACACATATGTACGTTGTAATATGAATATTAATTCATAAGTGGTTCATATATTGTACACACAAGTCACAGGAATCTATATCTCATCCACAAGCACAAGTAAAGGAATATCAAAATAAATAGCTAAATGTCTCAAGTATGAAGTATCAAAAGAATAATAGTCAAGTGGAGACAAATCCAATACCCATCGACTATATCAGAAACTAAAATGATAGAGGAGATCAAAACTCCAATATGAAATAAATGTTAATAAATAAAAAACAACGAAGGATCCATTAGAAAATGAAGTAATCACTGGTACTCAGAAGGTAAGACCTCCTCAACAGAGAATAATGTGTCAGGCCCGGGTCCATACTCCTACGGATAATCCTGCTCGTATATACCTGAAAGTGGATCAGGTCCTGAGAGGGACGTACCAAGATACAAAAAGTACATGCCATAATATACTAAAAAGAAAATTCAAGGGGTCGCCTAACCATCTATGTGAAATGCACTTTTGAGAATAACTTTCCAACGTATGGGCTATCTGGCTAAAAAATATAATTGGCATAACTCTCTCAGAGAATCAGTGGCCTAAAAAGCGTAATATCTTTCGATCGTCAAAGGCCGCCTGTAAATAATATAATATAAGGGTCATCTGACCACGCATCTCCAGTGGAGCGTACGGATTACAAAAGAGAAAGTGTAAAGGAGCCCATATCCCTACTTGTTGTTCTTCCTATCTCATGCTCTAACCATGTAATATCCATGCCACGGTGATACCTCTAATAACAGCCAAGTCTGCTGGCATGCATTTCTATCAGCAGTTATTTTTTATCCGTCGTATGTCCCATACGTACAGGTGGCCAGCCTATCACGCAAGTCCGTGTCCTACATGAGACTCACACTCGTGTAACAAATGTGTCACGGCCAATGAAACATAAGAATGCCTTAATATCATGGGATGGTCTCGTAATACTAGGTCGTCATGTAAAATATTAAATAAGTGACAAAAGGCGACGCAACCGACGTTACACCCAAGATATTATTGGATGCACAATTTTATATAGAAAAATAAAATAACTAAATAAACAACAACAAATATGCATGATAATAATGAATGTAAATAAACAGCACAATGGCAAGCTATACTTGCATGGAAAGCAATCTGTGTAATGTAGGCATCCTGACGTCAAGCACAAGGGATCAAACTATAGACTCCGAACAAACGTCTCCGAATGCTGAAAAAATTATCACCAATGTCTCCAGAATCAGCGAGATAGTAAAAAAAACTCTACCCTTTCGTCCAATTTTGACGCAGGAGGAAAAACGATAATTTTGGGTCAAAACAGTGTCCATATGGGGTCTACTTTGCACCAAAATGCGTATCCGGGATAAAAGTCTCTAAATAAGATAAATTATGGGTCAAACCAATCATAAACGATGATACAAACTCAACGGTATATCCAATTTTGGATTTCGGTGAGCCGATCACAATTTTGTCCGTCAAGTCAACCGTGGGGCCCACGAATAGGCGACTCGGTCAACTATCCTAGAATCATGTAAAACTTATTTTCAGGACCAGCATGATACCACGAATCCAATAGCGCAAGTTTTATCGCATTCCGACGAGCGTGTACCAACTAATAAGAAAAATATAAAATACCGATATGGAAGAACTTTTTACGGATACTGGTTGATTTTGATGCGCACAGACGTCCAAATCAACATCCGCGAAAGCTCGCACGTTAGGATATACCATACGCTCCTTTCGGTGCAATTGGTACGTGACATGGTGGTCCAATTCATCGGGACGCACTCCGTATCGCAAGTTTCTAAGTTCTTGAAAAACTATTTTTTATGATTGTAAATCTAAATTTAGTACATAATTAATGATCCAAAGTATATAAATATTAGGTCGTTGCGATCCTGGTTATATAGACTAGCTATCCAAAAAATGATCATAATTTAGTGAATTAAATTGGAAGAAAATTGCTTTCCAAAATAACATGTTGGTTTCGAAAACTGTCAATTCACATATATATAAAACAGTAGTTTTTTAGAAAGTTTCGAATAAATTTACATCAGAAATTGGGTTGTTCGAATAAAACTACTTGAAGACATTAGAAGGCGTTCATGTTGTGGTTGAATCTAAATAACTGGATCAAAATTCGGTCGCGTATGTAGAAAAAAAATCAGCTGAGAAGATGGATAACTGGGGTTCGTTTCTGTCGCGATTTTGACGCGCGCATGTACCGGTCAGCGGCGGTGGCAGTAGTACTCCGGCGTTCGACAGTCGAGCTACGACGACGGTGGTGAGGGGAAGGTTTGGGGTAACTGCTCGTTGGTTAGGGTTCTTATTTGGTTACGTACACACACACACACACACACACACACACACACATATATATATATATATATAGCCGAGAGTTACCTGGTTGGGTTGAATATAGAGCAAGGTCGGGTTGTTGGTGAACCGTAGGGGAAAAAGTTGGCTTCTATTGTTGTTGTTGGTTGTAGTATAAGTGGTATCTGTACGTTTTGCTTGATTAGTTGTTATTTTATTTTATTTTTTTTCTTTTCTTTTCTTTTCTTTTCTTCCTTTTATTTAATAAAAACATCCTTATTTATTATAATTACTATTATTTATATAAAAAAATATTAGTTTATTTTTATTCTATTTATTTGATTATTATTTATTGGTACACTATCGTTATACGCATTATTATTCCTATCATTATATAAAAAAGTTGTTAAAAATTAGGGGAGGTTACATTCTACCCAACTTACAAAAATTTTGTCCTCGAAATTAAAACTCAAGTACAATTTTAGAATAAGATAAGGCAATATGGTTGAGTATGGTATAATACGAAATATTGTACCTCAACCTTGGAAAAGGGAAGATGTAACTCATGCATTAAATTCTAAGGGTCAGTCTGGGATACCTTAAGTAGGGTAATATGGCACAAATATGTAGCATAAAAACCCCAGGGCAACTGGTAGCCAAGCTCCACAGGAAAACTCTAATCCGTCAGCGTCACTGACAGCCACTGAAGAAGATAAACTGGAAGAGCATGTCATGACGTCTACCGACGTACCATCCTATGACAACGTAATCCCTTTAGAGGAGATACCGTATTTCCTCAATAAGGGCCTTTATTTGAATTGCTCTGTTGTCGCGCATTGGGGTGCCGCATATTGTCTGAAGTATGGTCTAGGCTTACACCTGCATACACAAGTAGCTACCGCTCACTCAACAAATCGGATCCGCCTTAGTTAAGACCTATGTTTCATCATTCCAGCAAGGAAGAAGGGTGACAAGCCCATCATTTTCGAAAAAATCTAAGGTTACCGGGACTTCGCAGTAGAGGAGCCAAAACCAGAAAGCGGTAGAATGCATCTTCACCGCTACAGCATACAGATTGAGTATTTTCTCTAGAAGATGTGATACGACCTGAAAAGCGGCCAAGGCCTGAATTTTGGCAGAGGACGACGTTTGCCATTGCATTATTTTGTCCCTAAGGGCAAGCATGAGACATACTACTAACAAACTGGTCATGGTTTGGGATATGTCACACCTCCTACAACTCGCGAAGACGAGGGGGAGGAAGATGAAACATAATCTCACTCTTCACAGTCTTTCACTTTGGACTCCGACATCAACATCGGGGACGTACTCAAGCAAATGTTGTTCGTCAACATGGTATCAGCGGATCCAAAAGAGGACGATGATTACCCGATCGAACTCTTTGAAGTAGACCGTGTACTAAAAAAAAATATCTCTGTGGGAGTTACTATTCGAGTAGCGGGAACCTATTACTGATGACGAGGTTGTACAAGTTTATTTGGGTGGAAATTTTGCTTCTAAGCCCATCTTCATCAGCAAAAATCTATCGACAGAAGAGTGTAAATCCCTTGTCCAGCTAATAGGGGAATAAATTGACGTCTTCGAATGGAACTACGAAGATATGTTGGGCTTGAAACACCAAATCACGATGCACAAGCTCGATAACCTACCAGACGCTAAGCCAGTAAAACAACAATAATGACAATTTTGCCCAAACGTAATGAACGTCATTGAAGCTGAAGTGAATAAGGTAATAGCAAGCAGCTTTATCCGCGAAGAACAACACCCAGATAGGGTAGCTAACATTATCAGCGTTATAAAAAATAATAATAAAATCTGAGTTTGTATAGACTTTCATGATTTAAATACGGCTTACCCAAAGGACAAATTTTCTCTCATAATTACAGACATAATGATCGACAACACTTGTGGCCTTGACCGTATATTTTTCATGGATGGGTTCTCAGGCTACAACCAGATCAAGATGTTTCCACACGATGAGAAGTATACGTCATTCCGGCCGCCAATAGGGGTGTACTGTTACACCGTGATGCCCTTCGGTCTGAAGAATGCTAGTGCGACATATAACAGAGCCATGAGCATCATCTTTCGCGACCATCTGTGCAATACAGTAGAATGTTATGTTGATAAAATTGCTGTCAAGAGCCGTTTGTGGGATGATCATCTCCATGACCTGAAGACGGTATTCGATTTAATGTGAGCCCACCAGACAAAGATGAATCCTACTAAGTCATTCCTAGGAGTCTCCAACGACAAGTTTTTTGGATTTATTATAACTGCAAAGGGTATTCACATTGACCCTGAGAAGACTAAGGCTATCCTAGAGATGCATCACCCAAAAAACATATGAGAACTTCGCGATCTGCAGGGAAGACTGGCATATATTAGGAGATTCATACCCAAACTCTCCGGATGATGCCAGCCCTTTACTCTTCTTACAAAGAAGGGAGTCTCTTTCTCCTAGACAAAAGAATGCCAGCGAGCGTTCGAGGACATTAAGAAGTACCTCACGAACCCCCCGATGTTGGTGGTCCCAATCGTAGGAAAACCCTTCTTACTCTATGTCCGTGCGATTGATCATTCCTTTGGTGCTTTTCTTCCACAAAATAGCGATGAAGGCTATGAGCATGCTATCTATTATCTTAGTAGAATGATGATCAGAGCATAACATAGGTACTATCTGGTCGAGAAAGAGTGTCTTGCTCTAGTATTCGATGTCCAAAAGATCCGTCATTACTTGACAGGATAAACCATCCATGTGATCTATCGAGTGAATCACTCAGAGTCCTCATAACCAAGCCCGAGGCACTTATCTCACACTTAGCCACATGGGCAATCCTACTGTCACCTTACGACATGGTATCCATCCCGTAAAAGGCTGTCAAGGGCCAAGCATTAGCTGACTTTCCGGCAGCTTATCTGATTCGGAGACTTAAAATCTCTACGATAAAATCCCTGATGAGGTGTTAGAATCTAACAAAGTTAAGACATGAGGATCAGTTTGGCGAATGTTCCTCGACGTTACTTCTATAACATAGCCCAAAGGCAATATTGTTGCTGAAGTAGGGATTGTACTGATCTCTCCCGACGACTTAGTCATCCATCGCGTATACTCGCTTATGTAGCAATATTCCAATAATGTGGCAGAGTATAACGCTCTTATCATTGGGCTTCAACTGACTAAAAAACTAGAGGTTGACTTCCTATAACCTTATGGCGACTCCAATTTAATAGTCAGTCAAGTCTGTGGAGAGTACGAGGTCCGCCACGAAGACTTACTCCCCTACCACTAAGCGGCTGTCGACATGATTTCCACTATCGCGGGGTTCTTCTTAAAACATATTCAACGAATGCAAAATATTGAGGCTGACGCACTCGCCGGTCTCGTCGCTTCCTTATCAACTCCAATCAAGTCCCACCAATTGATCACAATGGTGGGTCAAGAACTGGTCTTCCCAAGAAACAACTTATGTTTGAGTCTTAGCCACCCTGTAAACGTAGATACCAATGTCAAAGATTGGAGGCTCCCTTTTATGGACTATGTTGTCTATGGAATCCTTCCAGACGACCCAAAGACTTCAGTTAGAAGACGCTCCCTCCGGTTCTACTATGATACAACCACTAAGATGATGTACCATTGTTCCTATGAATGACTCCTGCTACGATGCTTATCATGCGCAGAAGCAAATCAAGCCCTCTATGAAGCTTATGACAGTGTTTGTGGTGCTCACCAACCCAGTCCTAAGCTTCAGGACCGCCTCCGACGCATGGGCTATTATTGGCCAACGATGGTGGGGGATACCGTCAATTATGCGAAGAAGTACATGATGTGTCAAATCTATGCCGATTTTATTCACCAACCATCAGAGTTTCTATACTCGGCCGTTGCATCTTGGCCATTCGGAGCATGGGGTATGGACATTATAGGACCTACCAGTCCACCTTCGTCTAGGGGCACCAGTTTATCCTGGCTATCACAGACTACTTCTCCAAATGGACGAAAGGCGTTCTGCTCGTAGAAGTGAAAACATCCAATGTGCTCAGGTTCCTTAAACATTATGTCATCTACTGCTTCGGCTTGTCTCACAAGATCATTCATGACATCGGTCCAAAATTTGTCAGCCACACTTCTTCCGGTTTTACGATAAAAACTGAATTTAGAACGTAGCTTCAACTGCCTATAATCCAGCAAAAAATAGATTACCCAAAGCACTAAACATGACAATCATTAAACTACTCAAAAAGTTTGTTTCAACTAACAAATGTGACTGGAATGAGAAGCTGAACGAATGTCTCTGGGCCTTCCATACGACGGTCCGAACTCTGACTTGTAGCACACCGTTCTCCTTGGTCTATGAAAGCGAAGCTGTACTTCCTGTGGAGACCCAAATTCTTTCTCTCCTATTGGCCCTTTCCAATTAGCTAACCGTCGAAGACAACTATCGTCGACGACTACAAGAATTGGAGGCACTCGATGAAAAATGTTTCTTGACTCAACAGCGTATTGAGATATATCAATCACGACTTTGTGCCTTCAATAAAAAGGTGAAGGAAAGGACATTCCAAGTCGGTGATCTCATCCTAATCGTGAGAAGATCAATGATCGTGACCAACAAGAAGGAGGAAAAACTATAACCCAAGTGGGAGGGTCTCTTCGTAGTGGAAACGGTCGTTATTTCTTTATAGTTTGTTATTTTTTAGGAATTTTTTTGTAACTTTAATGAATCATTTAATTAGTAAACATATGCAAAGGTATATTTGAAAGAAAAAAAAATCACGGTGAAGTCGAACTTTTTTTATTATATAATAGTATAAATATTTTATACATGCATGCAAGACTATTTATCATATAACAACTCTTGTAATTACCTACATGTTCATATTAACTTTAATGAATCATTTAATTAGTAAACATATGCAAGGATATATTTGGAAAGAGAAGTTCCATAGTGAAGTTGAACTTATCCAATTATATAGTAGTATAGATTATTTTTGTTATGATTATGTTATTATTAACAAATCAAAAGGTGATTAGGATATCTAATTACTATACATAACTATAAAATAATTAAGATACCCCGTTAGTTCTTAGCTAATATTTTAGTTACTAAACGAGATAACTATTAAATATTTAAAATACTAAGTTAGTTTTTATCTAATATTTAGTTAATAAAATGAATAATTAATTCACTAATATTTAGCGTAAGTATTGTATTATTATATTATTATTATGGATAAGTATTAATTAACTAATATATACTATCTAATATTTATATAATTATAGTAATTAATTAGTAAACAATAGCTAATATGTAAGGAGGCCTAGTCTACCCTGTCTGCGAAGCTGACTAGGTCACCTCTTTACCCATTGGTCTATTGATTTTTCTCCCAACGATTGTGATTAGGAGAGAGGGCTATTGATTGATGAGTTGCCATTCATCTAGTGGCCCACAACTCACCATTCATCTAGTGGCCCACAACTCACCCCCCCCCCCCCCCCCCCCCCCTCTTCTCTCTCTCTCTCTCTCTCTCTCTCTCTCTCTCTTTATTTCTTTCTATTTTCTCTCCTCTTTCATTTGGACTGAACTTAGAAACTAGGTCTTTTGAATCTCTCTTGATGGTGGAATAGTAGCTAGGGTTGGAAGCTAACCTAGACAAGTACATTTTACAAAGAGTAAACAAAAACCATAATTTCTTCATATTTCCATTTTCTATGTATTTGTTGCTTGAATTTATCCAAAACATGTTTCTTTAAGTTGTTTTCATCATTTACTTATGACATTGTATGAATTTTGGTTGTGATTTAACATAGATTTGATTTCTAGAGCATAAGTTATAATACCATAGTGAAAACTAGGTATAGGTTGCGTTACATATGTTTTCCTTTTTTAACATAGTCATAGGAGACTCCCCCATAGCAATAGAAATTGTTAGAATTGGAATAGATAAAATCGAAACTTACTTTTAGCCGTAAAATTCTATTTCCCAAGCTATTACTATGCTTTTTCAACATCAAAAGATAAGCACAACTTTCCGTTGGCGATCGAGAGTATAGGCTTTCAAGCCTATACCAATTACATTTCTCCTCTCTTTTCATTCCCAAGCACAAGCCTACCAATTACATTTCTCCTCTCTTTTCATTCCCATTCCCAAGCATAAGCCTATACCAATTATATTTCTCCTCTTTTCATTCCCAAGAATATTCTAATTTACTCAATATTAGTAGTACTAGCAACATAAACAACATTCATACAAATATCATTGTATGTTTCGAAACATTACAAGAGAGTTCTTATGGTATTTTATAAAAAAAATTCCTGGCTCATAATCCACATGGTGGCATTTTATCTCGGGTTGAGTCACGATACGATGAATTAGGCATTCATCCGGCGAGAGTGAATTAGTACGTCTCTCGTCCACATCTGTCACACGAGTGTTTAACTTCTGGTTTCTCTACTTTGGGCATTTGGTCTCGCATCTTTGGCAAATCAATTTCCAGCACCTCTCTCAGACTCTTTGATGCTTCACTGAGCTCCTCCGAACTAGAAGATCAAACAAACCATCAGAGGACGTAATACACAGGCATTTAATAGGCGAATGCCCCCCAAAACAACACAAACATGTGAATTTACAACATTCAAATAAAAATATTTATTCATTATTGATTTTGATATTTGTATATTTTTGTATAGGCCGTGTTCTGAATGTAGTAGCCACAATATCATGTATCACAAACAAAACAAATGGGAAAGTAAGAATGTGAAAGCAGATGGCAGCAGATTTATCAAAATTAATTTTAGGAATAAAACACATATATGCGCCGAGCTCAGATCAAGTTTTATTGCTAATTTTTACCCCTTTATATGACTTCCACTGAACAAGAAGAATAATTTTTTGAGGTAACTTTATAATTTTGTGAGGCAACTTGACATTCAAAAAGTAGTATACTCTAGGATACTAACTAAACTAAATCTAACTTCCTTCTCCACATCCCAGGATGTTATTAGCTTTGAAATAGGTTTTAAGTTTTTATCCCAATTTAATGAATATGTAAAGAAATTTTTTTTGAATAATTTCATAACAGATGATTTAACTGAAACATCATGTTAGACATATGTGATTTGTTACACAAGCATCTTGCTAGCTAAAGGTCAGACTAGCCTAATAACAAACAAACTATATTGAAACTTTCCTAACTTCCTTTCAGTATTTACAACTTGATTATGGAGATATTTCAATGGTATATGTACAGGGTTTCTCAAATACACACACCTAAATCCAAAAGTGGTTCAAGGAAAAAGTAGTGGCACCTATTTGAGATGTTAATCCCACAAAGCAAACTCTCATTTCAACTTTCCAGCTTATTACGGCTCAATGAAATCAATGGAACCCTTAAATGGAAATGCATCTTTAAATGCTTACCTTATGGATAGTGGAGGAGCCAATCGAATGATAGTGTCATGTGTGGGCTTCGCAAGAATTCCTCTTTCCTTCAACTTGAGACATATGTCATAAGCAGATACAGGAGACAAAGAATCATTGTTTAGGTCCACTGCATTGAGTAACCCTCTTCCTCGCACCTCTTTTATAATTTCTGGGAATTGCATCTGAACCTTCTTTAGCTGATCCCTGAATTCTTCACCCAGTTTAGCCGCCCTACATAAAATTGGAAGACATTAATCGATTTACGAGATAGTGAAATTTGAATAATCGAAGTCACAGGAAAATTAAAATTTCAGTTTGCTATTCAACCGAGTTTCAACAGTTCAATTAGATTGTTAAGATTACAACAGATTTTGAGACCCCTCAATGCGGAACAAGGAATATTATTTGATTAATCACGAGATTGAAAACGGGCTTTCAATCTTATAGATCACATAGACAGTTGTATACAAGAGATGTCAAGAAACAGGAAGACAATGACAGAAAAATCCAAGCAGTAAACCTTCCATTTTGAAGTGTAAAAGTATATAACAAAAATAGTATTTTTACTATGAATGATGCCATTGTTAACAGCAAGGGCCGGATCCTGGAGTTGTGTTCAGTGGGGGCTTACAATATGGTTTTGTTGACAACTCCAACTAGCTATTCAAGTCTAAGAAGAGAGGGAAGTCTAAGAAGAGAGGTGAACTCCTGAGAGAGAGAGCACAGAAGATCTCTATAGGAGAGAAGAACGCTGCATTTTGGCTTCTTGCTCCGCCAGTAGGAGTAAGGGGGTTGGGAATGGGTAGGGGTTAAGTGGGTTGGGAATGGGAACTTATGGTGTTTCCATAGTTTCGACTTTGTTTTGTTAAATTTTTTAAAAGCCTCTCTAAAGATTCACTTCATTCTGAATCCAGACGGGGCTTCCACTATTGAGTCCTCTTTTATTGTTAAGCTTTTAACAAAATTCTCAACAAGTCCTATACTTGTGACATTTTTTTCAAAACCTAGTGATGGCTTGAACCCCCCATGACTCTACAATGTCTACATGTCCACGACTAAAAAGTAATATGGTGTTATCATTCTGCAGATGAAAAAAAGTTGGTGATATTCTTGCACTTGTCTACCATATAGGTATGAGGGTAAGATTTGTCTAAAAGGGCGGTCTTCCACTACGCAGTTTCGCTCTACATCATGCAATCAAAACCACTACTTGACATACTGTAGCAAGAAGTTGAATAAAGACACCATGATACCCAAGTTGTAATGCTTATAGTAACTACTATGAGAACAAATCGCATTAAGTTGGCATTACAGTTTTACAAGTTGTAATGCTTATAGTAACTACTATGAGAACAAATCGCATTAAGTTGGCATTACAGTTTTACAGGTTGTAATGCTTATAGTAACTACTATGAGAACAAATCGCATTAAGTTGGAATTACAGTTTTACTTGGAAGACAGTTGCAAGTGATAACTTAATAATCCTGATACTCAAAATTTGAAAGGACACAATTTAACCTAATCCTTCAAAAATAATTTCAGTGAAGATGGTAACAGTTGCTTGACTAAAGATTTACGGCACAATGATTTGCCAAAATTTATCTTTGAAACAGATATAGGGTTTAACATTTGTTGGATATGGCGCGTGTTCATACGGAGTTGCGAGCATCGTCCAAGGATTCTGAGAAGCTCGCAAAGGATTCGAAGCAGCCAAATAAGTATCAGTCTGGCATGCCTAAAAGTGCCAAAAACGTCCAACAAGTTTTGCGCAAATTGTTTGCTCATTAAGCATAATGGCGGGTCGGGGCTGCTCAGTTTTTGTGCATGGTTCAGGTTTAAAGTGGCTAATTCGATAGTCCAGATTACTCATGGCTTAGGGAAAGTTATGAGAGAGAGATTTTACCTTTCTAGGATAAGTTTAGGTGGTTGGTTGCTTGAGGCTACAATTGGAAAAGCTAGGGTTTCTAAGCTTTATACAAGTCATTAAAGGAGTCTACAAGAGAGGTTGAAGGAGAGTTCGATGGAGAGTTAGACAGAGTTCTCATAAGGAGAGGGATGCTAATTGTGGTATTTGCTTGTAATCCTTCGTAAGATTTCTCTTGACAGATTCAATAAAGATTTTTTCTTTGCCCCATGGAGTAATCAAACTTGACCGAACTACGTAATTTTTTTGTGTTTTGTTTTATTGTTCAGTTTCGTGCTTTGTTAATTTTTCGCAAATATTCAGTTATTGTCTCTGTGTGATTGATATTGTGCACGACAATTGGTATCAGAATTAAGCAAACCATCGGTATTTCAATTTCTTGGATCGAGCTTAGCGGTAGGTGACGATATTGGTTCGATCTCTATCTTCATAGATCGGGACTTATGAAATCGTTAGTTCATTAAGGTCCAAGGAAAGTTTTGGAATTTTGGGTTGGCGAGTAAAAATAATAATTAGCAAGATGTTCGAGATGAAAAACTTTAATAGTAAGGTAACTTCTCATTTTGGTAGAGAAGAGTGAAGGCTTTACCTATGATAGAGGGAGTCTTTGAAGCCGTAGCAGGGAAAGAGAAAAGGCCTTGGGCACAAAGCATGATTGAGCTTTGTCTGACGGACGAGATCATGTAATAATGTCATGGAAGAAACTTCTACGACTGGTTTATGGTTGAAGCTCGAGAGCTGATATGTGACGAAGTCGTTGTCCAATAAAAGGAGGATAACTAGGCACTTCTACTGCTTTCTTTACTTCCAGGGTCATATGACCATCTAGTAACAACAATTTTCTATGGAAAAGAGACTCTCGAGATGGAAAAGAGAACGACTTTTCTTAATAATGAGATTATGAAGAGGCCAAATCCTATCGAAATGTCATCTGAGTTGATTACTAGAGAAAAGGGAAGGTAAGTGTAGCTACGGGTCCAACTCGGGCGGGCTAAACTCCAGCCCGATCGGGTAAACCCGATAATGGGTTGGGTTAGGGTTGAAGATACTCGGGTTTGGATTAAAATATTTGAACCAAATCAAAAATCGGGTTGGACTTGGGTTCATGTGTCTGGTTATCCAAAGAACCCGAAATCCGACATATATATATATATATATATATATATATATATATATATATATAATTTCATACTTAAATAAAAAGTTTAAACCCTAAATTTTTTCATCCAAACTCTTCAACTCCTTATCATAAATCTCATTTTAGTTTGTATTTTGTAATGATTGAGACTTGATTGCTATTTGATTATGTGTTTAATATTACTCTTGTTTAAAATTATTTTAAATATCATATTAGAGCTCGATAAAACCCATGGACTCGACCCAACCCGAACCCAACCCAATCCTCCAGGATTGGTTTTGGGCTACATATTTTGAAACCGAGGTCGGGTTGGGCTCGGGCTAGGCTTATGATTCATCGGGTTGGACTCGGATTGAGCTCAAGCCCGACCCAACCCGCCCAAGTTGCACGCCTAAGTGTAGCCGAGGAAAGTCTTAAGTCATCAGGGCAAGAGAACAACACATGTTTTTTTGCAAGCAAACGAAACATGAAGAAACAGTGCCCAAGTATAATAGTAGTTGGAGAAGAAGGGAGAGGTGCACTTCAAGCGATAAGGGTCAAAGTAGTGTTGCACAAGAAACCGAGGAACCAACATGTGATGTACTTATTGTGCATAGTGGAAAGGATAATTTATTTGAGACATGGATTCTTGATTATTGGTGCTCTTACCATATGTGCCCGAATAAGGAGCGGTTAAACACATATAAGGAGTTCAACAGTGGTATCGTTCTTCTAGAGAACAATGCATCTTACAAGACCGTTAGCATTGGAAACATCAAGACAAAGATGTTAGATGTTGTGGTACGGACACTTCTGAACGTAAGACACATTTCGAATTTGAAAATAAAACATGATTTATCTGATCATGTTAGACACGATAGGTTGCAAGTTCGTTGACCAGCCAATTCGTTGAAGATAGTGAAAGACAACTTGGTGGTCATGAAGGGACATCGATGGCTATCGGATTTGTATCACTTAGACTATAGCACAGTCACAGGTGGTGCGGCCATTGGTAAAAAAAGGAAGTGGAAGATACTACAAAACTATGACATCTACATCTATGCCACATGAGTAAGATGGGTCTAAGTGAATTGCAGAAAAAGAAGTTGCTAAAGGATCTGAAGGAGTGCAAGTTCTATATGATGGACAAGCAACAAAAGGTTGGGTTCAAGCAGGCAATTCACAAGATAGAACTCGTATCCACTCATATATATGGGGAGCCATCACCAATTAGTTCCAAGGGAGGTACTGAGTACCACACCTCCTTTATAGACGTCTTCTTATGTAAGGTATAGATTTATTTCATCAAATACAACTCTGAAGTGTTTGCCAGGTCCTGTGAGTGGAAGACAGCCAAAGAGAAGCAAAAAAAGGAGAATTGTGAAGTATTTGCGAAGAAATAATGAAGAAGAGTACCCCTCTATAAAGTTTCAGGATTACTGTAGGGAGCATGACATACAACAATAGGCAATTTCAAGATGTCTAGAGCAAAACAGGGTAGCATAGCACATGAATAGGACACTAGTATAGAGAACCAAGAACATACAGTTAGTCATGCAGTCCGGTCTTTCGGACAACTTCTGGACAGAAGCACTTAGTCATACATGCTATTTGGTCAACAAACCACCATCTACAGTCATCGATTTTCAGATTCCTAAAGAAGTATGGAAGGAAAAGCCAGTCGGCTATGATCTATTGCTGGTGTTTGGGACCCTGCCTATTAGCTCATGCCATGACTTAGAAGGAAAGAATCAAGACAAACAAGTCAAAGGCTAGAAGATGTTGGATTGATAGAGCAAAAAAGGTGTTCACGAGCCGTGATGTGATCTTCGATGTGGCTTCCGTATTGAAATATGAGGGGAGAGTCTAAGGAGGCTAATAACACATTGTGGCCATGACTCAGTGGAGGTGGAGATTTATGATACTTATACAGATACGGACTTCGAAACACATATACATCCTATTGGTATGGAGGAGGACGAGTGGAAGGACCAATTCACCGACCTGGAATATTCTTTCTTTGACCTTTCGATTAAAAGCTCTTGAAATGTGTGCTTGATATAGTTCAATGTGCTGTTGAATGTGCACGCGCTTTTCATCCAATGCTTCTAATTCTTGCAGACATAATCGATCATTATTCTCTACTGTTAGCTCATTAGCAATAGCTATCCTGAGAGAAGGTATTTGGATTTCGAGTGGAATGACCGCTTCACATCCATAGACCAGAGAGAATGGTGTACAACCAGTTGGAGTTGGAGTTCGAACTGTCGTACAATAAGCCCATAAACACTCCCCGACTTTCTCATTCCAATCGCGTTTGTTGGATGAGACAAACATTTTAAGGAGTTTGATTATGGTCTTATTGAAGGCTTCTGCTAAGCCGTTGGCTGCTGGATTGTAGGCCGTAGATGCTACATTCTGGATCCGATTCTTGTCACAGAATCGATAGAATGCTTGACTGGCAAATTGTGGCCCGTTGTCATGTATTATCCTCCGGGGAACACCGAAACGATAGATAACATGGTGTTTGACGAAGTTAATTACGTTGGACGTTTTAACTTCGATAAGCGGGACTGCATCCTGCCCATTTGGAGAAGTAATCGGTTATTGCAAGTATAAACCTGTCTTCTAGAAGAAGAAGGGCTGATTGGACCAATAATATCCATTCCCCAAGCTTCAAAAGGCCAGGAGGCAACTATAGGGTATAATAATTCTCCTGGTTGGTGGATAAAATCATCATGAATTTGACATGATCTACATTTACGGGTGTAGTCTATGGCATCTTCCACCATGGTGGGCCAGTAATAAACTATTCTCCTGAGGGGGTCTTGTAATTTAGGACCCGACTGATGTGCTCCACAGATGCCATCATGAGCCTCACAGAGTGATTGCCTCGCTTCAAGGTTGGAAAGACAACGTGGCAGCAATCCATCGTAAGAACGACAATATAATATCTTAGACGAGACGTCATAGTAGAATCGGAGTGAGCGTCTTTTGATGGAAGTGGCTTCTTTCGGATCTTCTGAAAGAATCTCATAAGCAGCGTAGTCTATAAAAAGGTTTCTCCAATCTTTATCCATGGAAGTTGAAGTTATGACGTAACTCTGTTCAATGTGCAAGTTTTTTGTACAGAACAACTCTCGTCATGTTATCATAATTGAGTATCATCTCTTTAGGGGAACAACTAATGATGATGCTAGGCCGACCAAAGCGTCAGCTTCCATATTCTGTAAACGAAGCACATACTCGATGAATAATCCTTTGAAAGTAAAAGTCAGTTCGATCGTCGCTTGATGATAAGGGATGAGGTCTTCATGTCGAACCTCATACTCTCCCCTGATCTGATTGACTATCAGTTTAGAATCTCCATAGGCTTCAAGATATTCTATGTCCAATTCTTTAGCTAATTGGAGACCGGTGAGTAGAGCATTGTACTCTGCCACGTTATTGGAACATGGTTCACTGAGAAATATGCTCGATGAATGAGTAGTTTATCAGGAGATACTAAGACTATGCCAACTCCAGCTACTATGTTGCCTTTGGGTCCTATTCTTGATGCGCCGTCAAAGAATATACCAGGTGTCATCTCCCATTGTCATATTAGATTCTAAGACTTCATCTGGGATGTCATCGTATAGTTTGAAAGTTTCCGGTACAGGGTGAGCTACCAGGAAATTAGCTAGCGCTTGACCCTTCACTGCTTTTTGCGGGACATATACCATGTCATAAGGTGATAACATCATTGTCCATGTAGCCAATCGAGAATTGAGTGTGTTCGGCTTGGTCATCAACACCTGGAGGGATTTATCCTGGATATGACATGAATGGTTTGACCTGACACGTAATGTCGTGTCTTCTGAATAGCAAACATCAAAGCGAGACATTCTTTTTCCACCAGATTGTATCGATGTTCAGTGTCGACCATCATGCGACTAAGATAATAAATCGCATGTTCATGGCCTTCGTCACTTTTCTGTGTCGACCATCATGCGACTAAGATAATAGATCCATTGCTCGAGCATACAGCAAAAAGAATTTTCCTACGATTGGAGACAACAGAACTAGCGGATTTGTTAAATATCGTTTGATGTCGTCGAATGCTTGTTGACATACTTCATTCTAGACAAAGGATACGCCTTTCTTCATTAACTGAGTGAAGGGTTGACACCGTCCCGAGAGATTGGAGATGAACCTCCTAATGTATGACAAACGGCCTTGCAGACCACGAAGTTCTTTGAGATTACGTGAAGGCTGCATTTCGAGGATAGTTTTGATTTTATCGGGATCAATGTGAATACCTTTGGAAGTTATAACAAATCCAAGAAACTTGCCACCGGAGACTCCCAGAAAGAATTTAGTTGAATTCATCTTCAACTAGTGGTGGCGCATCAATTCGAACACAGTCTTCAAATCTTGAAGGTGATCATCTTTGTAGCGACTCTTGACAGCGATGTCATCCACATAACATTCTACTGTTTTCCGTAAATGCTTCTGAAAAATCGTACTCATGGCTCGTTGATACGTTGCACCCGCATTCTTCAAGCCGAATGACATGACTGTATAACAGTAAACTCTCAATGGTGTACGAAAAGAGGTGTTTTATGTCATCAAGCGACATCTTGATCTGATTGTATACTAAAAATCCATCCATAAAGGACATACGTTCAAAGTCAATTTATTGTCGATCATGACATCTGTGATGGGAAGAGAAAATTCATCTTTTGGACAGGCCGAGTTCTGATTTCGATAATCTAGGCAGACCGGAACTTTTTTATTTTTTTCATAACTGGAACGACGTTGGCTACCCAGTCTGGATGTTGCTCTTCTCGAACGAAGCCACATGCTATGAGCTTCTTGACTTCTGCTTCAATTGCATCCATCATATCCGGACGGAACCGCCGTTGTTGCTGTTTCACCGGTTTAGCATTCGGACCATTGTAAGAAATCGAGGCTACATTCTTGATTCGATTTTTGTCACAAAACCGATAAAAAACATAACTTGCAAACTATGGACCATTGTCGTGGATGATCCTCCGTGGCAAGCCGAAGCGATATATGACGTGATGCTTGACAAAGTTGATCACGTTTGAGATCTTGACTTCAGCGAGTGGAACGACTTTCGCCCAATTGGAGAAGTAGTCGGTGATAACCAAGATAAACCGATGTCCCTTAGAAGAAGGTGGACTAATTGGTCCGATAATGTCCATTTCCCACGCTTCAAACGGCCAAGATGCTATCATTGGGTGTAGGAATTCTGAGGGCTGGTGGATAAAGTTTGCGTGGATTTGGCACGCTTGGCACTTCCTCACATAGTCAACAACATCCGCTACTATTGTTGGCCAATAGTAACCCATTATCCGGAGACGGTCATGTAGCTTGGGTCCGGGCTGATGGGTACCGCAAACCCCGTCGTGAGCCTCACGGAGAGCCTGCTTCGGTTCTGTATTTGATAGGCATCATAGAAGAAGACCGCCGTAGGAACGGCGATACAGTATTTTGGTAGCCGTATCGTAATAGAACCGGAGGAAACGTCTTCTGATGGAAGTGGCTTCCTTTGGATTCTTGGGGAGAATTTCATAGACTGCGTAGTCGATGAATGAAAGCCTCCAGTCTTGGGAGTCGGTGTTTGTCTCTACTAAGTACCTCAGGAACAGACATAGATTGTTTTTCGGGCAGACCAGCTCATGACCGACTACTGTGATCAGCTGAAAGGTTTTGACCGGAACTGCTCAAGAGGCAACGAGACCGGCTAGGACGTCAGCGTCAATGTTTTGCAGTCGAGGGACGTGCTCTATAAAGAACCTCTCGTAGGTGGAGATTATTCCAAGCGCGGATTGGTGATAGGAAATTAAGTTCTCGTGCCGGACTTCATATTCGCCCCAGACCTGACTGACTATTAGCTTGGAATCGTTGTAGGCTTTCAGGTAGTCTACTCTCACTTGTTTAGCGAGTTGGAGCCCAATGACGAGGGCGTTGTACTATGCCATATTGTTGGAACATGGCTCTGTGAGGGAGTAAGCGCAGTTTATGACCAGATCGTGTGGAAAAATCAGTACTATCTCGACGCCAGCGACAATATCGCATTTGGGCCCTATTCTTGAAGCACCTTCGAAGAACATTCGCCATACGGCTTCTGCGCTTGTAGTCATGTTTGAGTCCGCTACTGGGTCTGGGATCTCCTCGTAGGGCTTCGAGGTTTCCGGTACAGGGTTGACTGCCAGGAAAAGAAGTAATAGCTGCGTTTCTCTCCTTTATGCGGTTAGCTACCGGCCGGGGGCCTACGGTGTCGATGCCAGAATTTGGATTAATTGTCAGGAAAAGAAGTAATAGCTACATTTCTCCCGCATGGTTGTAGAACGCCTACTCCTGCTCCTCCCTTCCTATCCATCAGTATGGTTTTTTTTCCATATACTGAGGTTTGCACTGTGAAGGGATGATCCAGAAAGCATTGAGCTCTGCTGCTGGCTCTACTTGTGTCGGTAGCAACAATAGCACGGAGGGGCGCCTCTAATGAAAAAGGTTCGTGTCAGCGAGACTTCATGGAAACCCTTAAACATGGATTTCCATCATATGTACTCGTGACCTTGAATACTAATAAAAAATCCTTAAAAATAGATTTCCATAATATGTACTCATAATCTTGAATATTAATCAATAAAGTCTCTCATTTTCTAGAATTTTTTCTTTGTATTCGTCATATTGCATGTTGTGGACTTTGGATATTGTGCTAGAGGTAATATGGACGTAACACAATGCCGTAGTTTGTTAGGGACATCCTACTGGGGGATCTTTGGTGGACCTATTACCTTTTGCGCACTTGGGTGCAAGCAATAAGTTCGAGGCGAAAAACCCTATCAGAGGTGATATGGACGTGATAATTTTTGTGGTCTCATTACTTCTTGCGCACCTGAGTGCAAGTAATAGGTTCAAGACAAGCCCTGCCAAAGGTGATATGGACGTGGAAGGTTTTGTAGACTTAACATCGCTGGCGTACTTAGAGTTAAGTAGGGATGATAAGTTTAGATGACGACCGATATCAGAGGTAATATGGACGTGATAATCGTTTAAAATACCAGTACATGATCGTACCGTGGATACACCCGCTTGAGGGTGTATCCACGGTACGATCATGTACTAGTGTATCCACGGACGTCCCAACAAGACGTTGTAGGATACATCTACGTCTATGACGTAGCAGGTGACCTCTGTTTAAATTTGTCGATATGATATTTTAAGCGAATCTTACCCAGAGGTTAGCTCCTCCCTGCGTTGAAGCCACTGATGGCAGTATTGGTTGCTGCCAGGCGATGCATCGGGATGCCCAAGGTCTGAAGCAGACTCCGCAGGATGGACTTTGGAGAGTCGGAGAGTCAATTCCTTTGAGTATCATTCTTGCGAACGTACTCCCCAGGCGGGATACTTAACGCGTTAGCTACACTACTGCACGGGTCGATACGCACAGCGCCTAGGATCCATCGTTTAAGGATAGGACAACTGGGGTATCTAATCCCAGTTGCTCCCCTAGCTTTCGTCTCTCAGTGTCAGTGTCGGCCCAGCAGAGTGCTTTCGCCGTTGGTGTTCTTTTTTATCTCTACGCATTTTACCGCTCCACCGAAAATTTCATCTGCCCCTACCGTACTCCAGCTTGGCCGACACTGACACTAAGAGACGAAAGCTAGGAAAGCAAATAGGATTAGATACCCCAGTAGTCCTAGCCGTAAACGATGGATACTAGGCGATGTGCGTATCGACCTGTGCAGTGTTGTAGCTAATGGGTTAAGTATTCCGCCTAGGGAGTACGTGCGCAAAGATTCGGCAATGCCTCACTCAGAGCAACATGAGTGTCTTTGGAGAGTCGGAGAAGCTCGAATAGTGACAACTTCGCTGGAGTATTGGCCAGTTGTGACAAGATGTCGAAGTTTTAGGGCTTCTCCAGCCCATGAGCTGTATCTTTGCGCAGCGGTTTGTCAAAGCGAGTTTCTTTCTGCTTGGACTTGTCCGCTGCCGGAGGCTGGGATGGACCCGGATCGGATGTTGTAGGTATGGCGATTGGAAGCGCACCATCGTCAGGGATGTCGTATTCTCGTTGGTACGCCAGGCCTGACCTCGTTGTTCCTGCTATAGCTTCTTCGGAAGGGAGAGAAACCGTGTAGCAGGACTTGGACTTCTTGTTCTTGGACTTGGTGGCGGAAGGTGTTGCATGTTGCATCAAGTCTAGAGCAAGATCTGGATGAACCTACATGACCTCCCCCCATGATGTAGTGAGAGGTTTCAGCCCGGATGTTTGGTCACGAGCTAGCGGGAGATTGACAACCTCCATTGTTGCCCTGGGGATCGGGATCACTCCGTCTTGGGCTTCCTTTGCTGGAAAGTTACCGAACTGGAGAGATACTATGTTAGCGACAATTGTTTTGTCATCAAAGTCCAAGGTGAGGGCCTTGATGTCTAGTAGACGCTGGATGTACCGCTTCAGAGTGTAGCAATCCTGTGTCGTATGGCGGACGTATCGGTGGTAGTGGCAGTGCATCGGATTATTCACATCGACTGCCTCATCAGGACGCTTGACGTCGGGGAGTCGAAGCTTGTTTTCCTTCATTAACACGTCAAAAATTGCCATGAATCATCTTCGAAAGAATTAAGTTTTTTCGATTTCGGACCCTCTGCAGGCTTTTGCTCGGACTTCTTGGTTATATTGGTGACAAGGGCCTACTTCCCCTTGTTATCCCGGACGCTATTGCCGCTGTTGTTGTTGTAAGAACGTTTTTCCCTATCATCAGTGACGGGATCTGTATTCCCAAGAGGCGGACGTCCTTCACTTTCTTCTCAGCACCGACAACATTTATGATGAACATCGTCCAGTCTTTAAACTGAGAGTCGTCCATTCAGAGTCTGACCGTGGAAAGGAGATTTCTTCGACAATTGTCCATCAGCGTGGACTCAGGATTACCGGAGGGTAACTTCAGCGCCGCTTGCCTGAACCGCTCGATGTACTACCGCATAGACTTTCTCTTTTTGCGTGATGTCCATTAGAGAGGACATTGTCATGTCATTTCTCCCGTCGTATAACCGAGCAAGGAAAAGACCTTTCAGATCGTCAAACGACGAAATACAGTTTTCCTGGAGACTGCAGAACCAATTGAATGCTACTCCAGACATTGCCCCAACAAAGAGCTTGGTTAGGAGGACAGATTTGTGGAGGTGTAGAACCCCCTTGCGAGAGCGAGGAATTTCATAAAGGGATAGATCAGAGAGGTCAAATCTCTTACCAGGGGTCATCGTACTGCAACATTCGAGGAGATGCTCATGGATGCTTCGAGGGCGGAGGATGACTTGGAGCTCAAGTCCAAGAGGGGCAAAGACGTATTCGGAGGAGCTAGCGGCAGTGCGGGTCAAGCTAAGTGACCCTATTTCCAGCAGCAGAAGACCTTCCAGCAGTTGCAGGCTCCAGTTCGGGTATCAGATCAGCAGGTACTACAGCAGCAGCAGAGAAGGGCTTAGCAGACTTCCACATGTCACTTCTGCAAGAAGACGGGACATATCTGGGAGGTCTATAGGATGAGATTGGGGGTGTGCTTGTATTGTGGTGCAGAGGGACATCAGATGAGGGATTGTCTCGTATCTCCTCGTCGTGCAGGAGCAGACCCAGTTCAGAGAGTACCAGTGAGGCCACATGCGGGTCAGCAAAGAGGACCTCCATTGCAGACACAGCAGCAGAGGTTCGTACAGCACCAGCAGCAGAGAGGTGCACAGCAGGGGCGAGGATTCGCCATGACGGTTGAGGAGACCGAGCCAGTAGGAGATGTTATATCAGGTTCAGTTCTTCTTGATTCTATTCCAGCTTATGCTTTATTTGATTTCGGTGCTTCCCATTCTTGTGTATCTGTATCTTTTGCTCTTAAGCATCGTTTAGAGACTGAACCATTGGCTAGGACTTGCAAGGTGGTAAGTCCTCACCCCTGACCAGGACGTACACAGAATACCAATACAGATGCGAAGATATAGTTGCATTTGTTTTAGTCACGGAAATGAATGATATAAGTAATTATAAGGAAACCATTAGGCAAGAGGACAAAGATCTGGATTGTTGCTATGACAAAGGAGATGTAGTCACTCCAGAAGAACAATACGTGGATCCTGGTTCAACTACCGAAGGACAAAAAATCTATTGAATGCAAATTGGTATTCATGGAGAAGGATAATGGGCAGTACAAGGCACACCTAGTTGCGAAAGGGTACGTTCAACAGGAGGGGATCGACTACAACGAGATATTCTCGCCAATAGTCAATCATACTTCAATTCGAGTGTTGTTGGCATTGGTAGCTACTCAGGATATAGAGCTGGAACAAATGGACGTCAAGAACAAATGGACGTCAAAGACAACGTTTTTGCGAGAGTTGGAAGAGATTATTCATGAGGTAGTCTGAAGGATTTATGGAGCCCGACAAGAAGGATCACGTGTGTGAAGGGGTCTCTATATGGGTTGAAGATAACTTCCCAACATAGGTACAACTTTTTGAACTCATTTATGTTAAAGACTAAGATCACCATATGTGAGTATGACAATTACATCTACTCAAAGAAGGGTCATCAATATACCTCTCGACTCTGATGACATGTTGATTGCTTCCAAGAAAAAAACTCCATTGAGTGTATAGTTTGACATAAGGACTTATGTGTTGCAAAGAAGATCCTTAGGATGGAAATGCATCGAAACAAAAGGGTTGGTAAGCTTTGGGTATCCTAAAGGAAGTATATAAAGAAGATGTTGGAGCGATTCAACATATGACTATAGGCAGGCAAGCACTCTGATCGCCGACCATTTCAAGTTATGCTCCAAGAACTGTCCAAAGTCGGAGAAGGAAAAAGTGTTCTAAAAATCGTCCTAGGTGGCCGCCTACGCGCTAGGCGGTCGCACGTCGTACCGAAAGCCCCATGTTCAGCGATCCTAGGCATCTGTTCGGCCCTGTGCGGCTGTTCGATTTTTGATTTTTTTTGATTTTTTTATGCTTAGTTGTATTGTGGATATGTTGTTTGGGTTATAGGATTGGATTTGGATTTTAGAACATTGAAAATTTAAATTTCAAATATTTCAAATTTGAAATTTCAAAAAATTATGAATTGTATTATGGATTTAGAAGTTAGAACATGTTTGGATTTCAAATTTGCATTATGGATCTCAAATTAAAAAAATAAGTTGGTCGCCTATGCGGCCCTCCGTCGTACCGAATCCGTCTAGCGAAATTTAGAACACTGGAAGAAAAAGATGTTCCGGTTCCGTATGCGAGTGTCGTGGGTTCGTTGATGTATGCCAAGGTATGCACTCGTCCTAATCTATCGTATGTGATCAGTTTGGTGAGCTGGTTCATGTCAAATCCAAAGAAGCTTCACTGGGAAACCGTGAAGTAGATACTTCGGTATCTCAAGGGCTCAAAAGACCTCGGTTTGTTGTTTCATAAGTCAGAGCATGAATCGCGTTGGTTGCAAGGTTACGCTGGTGATTTGGAGAAAAAAAGATCTACTACAGCTAATGTATACACACCTGCAGATTCTTCTGTCAGTTGGAAGTTAATAGTTCAAAAGATATCGTAATACTTTTCATTACAGAATCAGAGTAGTACATGGTAGCAATCGAGATATCCAAGGAGGCTTTGTGGTTAAGGGGTCTGGCTAGTGAGTTTGGGTTCAAAAAAGTGCAAGTACTGGTATTTTGTGACAATGAAAGCGCAATTCATCTCGCCAAGAATTTATTGTATAACAGTAGGATGAAACATATCGATAAGCGGTACCACAAGATATGCGGTAAGGAGGTCGATCTTTTGAAGATTGACACTATGGTAAAGCCGGTTGACATACTAACCAAGGTGATTCCAGTTAAGAAGTTCATGTTAGCCATGACTTCTATAAAGTAATCCAGGTGGTGGACATTTCTCGGACTCGGTAGAAGGTCGTGGCAGTAGTAGTTCCTCGGTTCTGGATCAAGACTGTGTTAGTGGTCAGTGGTCGTATTTCAGCCTTGGGCAAGATTGAAGTAGCTATAGTTTCTTGGTTCTAGTTAAAAACTATGTTAGTAGGGAGAAAGACCTAGTCGGAGCTAAGGCCTAAAAGAAAATTAAGTATCACAACTATCTCATAAGGTAGCTAGCGGGATATCTCGCCAATGTGGAGATTGTTAAATATGGCTCGTGTTCATACATGGAGCTTCGAGGCTCCCTCATCTAAGGATTTAGAGAAACCCACAAAGGATTCGAAAAAGCCAAATAAGCAGCAGTAACAACCTGGCAGGCATACCGTCGACATGCTTAAAAGTGCCAAAAACGTCGAGGAAGTTTTGAGAAATTGTTTTGCTCATTAATCATACCAGCGGCATGCCGACCACATACCGTCGGGTAGAGGTTGCTTATTTTTGTGCACGGTTCATATTTAAAGTGGCTAATTACCTTGTACAGATTACTCCTGCCGTAGAAAAAGTTATGACAGAGATATTGAGCCTCTCTTTAGTCTAGGTTTAGGTGGTTGTTTGCTTGAGGCTACTATTGCAAAACCTAGGGTTTCTAGAGGTCATTTAAAGAAGTCTACAAGAGAGGTTGAAGGAGAGTTCGACAAAGTTATCATAAGAAGAGGTTTCCAATTGCGATATTTCCTTGTAATCCTTCATAAGGATTATATTAATAGATTTAATAAAGATTTCACCCACTTTCCCATGGAGTAGGTCAATCTTGTCTAAACCACGTAAAATCCCGTGTGCTTTGTGTTATTGTTCAATTTCATGCTTTGTTAATTTATCGCCATTATTCCGTTATTGTTTCTATGTGATCCCTTCCGCATTGTGCACAACAATATTATGTGGAAGAAGATGTAGTAAATTTAAGTAGGTAAAAGTCCATTTGAAGGTTGAAAACCATTTAGGGAAAAACCAATTTCAAAAACATTGTTAGAAAAGATTATGTACACCATCCACATTATATAACATCGTTCACAAATCTAGTAGATAAATTCCATAACTCAAAACCACAGGTTTTGGGTATTGTAGCTGCAGACAAATGTAGAATACCGCATTCTATATTGTGACAAATTATGGTGTGTAACAGTATTTATTTTATCTCTATAGTTATAACATAGACAGAGCCAAGATAGTACATTACCTCTCAACGAGTCCTTCATCTTTGATTACATCCAATGCGGCAAGTGCCACTGCGCTTGCCAAAGGATTTCCACCAAATGTGCTGTCGATAATTAGGCATGAGAAACAATAAGCTCGGGCAATATTGCATGAACAAATACACAAGCCAAAGTATATGATCAGATGATTGAATATAAATAAGAACTTCATTTATTTGTGCACTGCTAGATTGCTAAAACTTTTGCAGACTAAATTCATTCCTCCATCCATCCCTCAAGAGTTAGATGGCATTATTGTGACCCTCAATTGTATAGACACAACCATCCATTATTTACTGACTACTGGTCTAAGGGAGCTATACAATGTAAGTAAAGGGATTAATTACCTTCCATGTTCCCCAGGCTTGATACATAACATGACATCCTTGTCAGCAAGAACTGCACTAACTGGCATCACTCCAGCACCCAAAGCTTTTCCTAGTATCTAGCGAACAAGAGAATGCTAATATTAGAAGGTGGAACAATGTAGGAATTCAGCTTTCAATTAGCACACAAGACAGCTATGTCGCCAGCATCAGTTTTTGACAAGACAATGGCCACGATTGCAATAAGAAGTAGACTAATAACAGTCAAGAAAGATTGTAGAACCATCTTCCTATTGTCGCATTACCATAGCAAAGCAGAGGTTTATAGACCCAGGTACTCAAGGCAGTCAAAAAACAAAACTTACCACAACGTCAGGCCGGATGTTTTCCCAGTCACAAGCAAGCATCTTTCCGGTGCGTGCTATACCAGTTTGAATCTCATCAGCAATCATCAGAATATTGTGTTTTGAACAGAGATCCCTGACAGATTTCAAGTAACCAGCTGGCGGGATTATAACCTGAAAAGGTACAGAAAATCAACAGCAGAATTTACTGATAGTGCAACAGCAGCCTAAAACGAAGCTCATAGGTCAATACAAAGCTTCTTTAGTACTATCAATCACTTGCAAGAAAAGTTAAACATGTCTCCTTCCACATAAATATAAGGAGTTCTTGGTTTCAGAAAGCCAAAACATAAAGAAATTATTCTAAGTAGAAAATATTTGATACATATGGGTATTTGCCGATACTGATTACTGCATACCTTGACCAGAAGTCATAAATTCAGAAAGTGATGAATCTACTCTATGTGATAAAGACAAATGTTAACAAGTCTACAATAGTTTCAAATTATTCACTCTTTAACCAGTTTTTGACAAATAAAGAGGCTGAAAGTGTGAAAAGAGTCTCTATTGCACCTTGTGTACTACACTACCCTCCCTTCCCCCTCACCCCCCCCCCCCCCCCCCCCCCACCCCCCCACCCCCCACCACCACAGACACACACACAACACAAACACACACACAAAAACCACTAGTTCTTATCAGTCCCCTTCACCTTGTAGGCAACACATCACACAAAAGCGGCATTCCATCCCAATTTTGGTTGTGCTAACTGTTTTTATACCTCATTTCCACTTTGATTATTAAGTTGATGATCTTGACTTTGGCTTCACATTGGGGTTCCATTGGTTTTAATTTTGAATGGCTTGGGTTTCGTTATGTTTGACCCTTGGGTTTGACTTTGTCTTAGCCGGATGAATGATTTGGTTTGGTTGCCCCTTGTGCCTGATGGATTGGAGGACTGGCTTAATAGTTTGGATATTGGGTGAGACCTATTTTGAGTAGAATACCCATTAAGGGATTCATCTCAAATTCAAATTATTAAATCATATTTTGGAATATATTTCCTAATCCGTTTGGTAAGACTATTAAACCTCCAAATCTCTTTTGGTAAGATCCTTAAGTTGGAATATTGTCTTTTGTCATTTTTTTTGAATTTCAAACCATTTGTGGTAAGATTTGATTATATCTTTCTAAGGTAACATTTAGTCCAGATTCAGTGAACCTTGGGATCTACTATTGATATTAAAGTTGCCTTTACCAACTTCATCCTATGGTTAAGATTCATTGAGGGCTAGTCCTTGAAACCTATAAATAGAGTTTTTTTTTTCTCATTTCTCTTTACACCATTTTGTATCACTTTTGATAGAGAAGTCTATACGAAAGCGCACTTGGATTACTGAAACGAGGAAATTATGCGGGAAGAGACGAGTTTGAGAAGGGACCGTTTACAGGGAATCTCTTTGGCGTAAAATTTAAGGCAATTCATCAAACACGAGAGTGGATACAACCCTTCTCTCCTCGATCTTGCACTTGTTAACAAAAGATCTCCCCTTTTGTCCATCCCCTTATGATTGATAGCATAATCTAAAAAGAACCAAGATAAAAAAAAATTGTTATGTTGCTCGTATATTTTTCATTATTTCTTGTTGTAACCTTGAAATGGGTGGAATACGGAATTATAAAACTTGGCACGTTCTTATGAATTGGTACAGCTATTACGGAACACAAGAATATTAGAAGCCTATTACGAATGATTGTGGAACCTACGATTGAGATATACTTCTCTTTATAGTTGTTAGTATGGAACTTGTATGATAATAGAACTATAAATTTGATTCTTTTAATGGTATGAGAATGGCATTCTAGAAAGAACATTAGAAGCCTATTACGAATGATTGTGGAACCTACATTGAGATATACTTCTCTTTATAGTTGTTGGTATGGAACTTGTATGATAATAGAACTATAAATTTGATTCTTTTAATGGTACGAGAATGGCATTCTAGAAAGAACATTAAAAGGCCCTATCCACAATGATGAACCATAATAAATCGACTTTGTGTCAAGTCGATTATAGATTTTTAATAAGATAGAACTTGTATTGCGATGTTTCACTTATACGAACATATACAACTCTATAATCATGTCCCCAAGGTGTTTGATTTATTAGTCTCAGAAAGATGATAGATAACTTCTCGTAAATAACTTGTGAAAACTATCGATGAATTTGAGTTGAGATGTACGTCGAGGTACAAGTTGATGCTCTGGAAATGTGATATGGAACGACAGAAAGGCCATAGTTTGTTGAACAAAGAAAGATAACTAATCATATTTTTGTCTCATTCTCATTCATTAATTTATTCAAATTTATAAGATTGAACCTGCATAGACATTGGCCATGGACAACTTAAGCACAAGGAAGGGGGCTACACTCACCTAATTGCTCGAGCGGTGTCCAGAGCACCAGAATCCCGTCGACCTAGGGGAAATGTCTTTTCGTGGATTCTTTAGTGAGAAAGAATTGCATGGATATTTGGGACATTTGCATTGGAAGGGGCGTTGTCTACTGTTCCTATGACTTAGGGACTTGGTCCAAATACGGTGATTCATTTACCGCCATATAGAGAGAAGATGCATTACTAATGAAATTGTTTTACAAGATCCTATGTGTGTTACTAATCCTTGTTTTGTAGAGACGGTCCTTCGGCTAGAGGTAAAAATCATAGTTTGCAGTATCGGCCAATACCGATCCGATACGGCCGATACCGATACGGTTTGGCATGTCCCGATCCGATACCGACGGATACCCGATACTGATCGATACCAACATTGGGGATCTCTTTTCCCTCAATTCGACAAAGAAAATTGAACGAAAAAGACCAATTAGCAAGGATGTAAAAGCATAATAAGTTGTAAAAGCATGTAAAAGAGGAAAACTCATCTATCACATGTAAATCAATCGGCAAAGGTGACTACTATTTCATTCAATTTCAAAACTACAAAGAAACAACACTGAAAATACTTAAAATTAGACATAAATGTATAAAATATATTTTCTAAATGCCAATAATTTACTAATAGTTATTTGATTTCCGATACCAAAAAAATCCAATACTCCGATCCGAAATTGTCGATACCGCCGATCCCATACTCATAGGAATGGTCTGATACTGATTCCGATACTTTGAACCTTGGGAAAAATATACATATTATATTCCACGCAGTCTATATCATATTCTATAAATTATGGATTTAAGATACCTTGTATGAATTGGCAAGAGAAAACGAATGTTTGGAAATTCTATGAGATAAAAGATATATTAGTCTTAAAAAGAACTTAGAAAGATAGATCACTTAAATGAAAATGTTAATGTTTCACATGAATACTATGATTGGTTTTTGTGAGTTTTGTTATACTACTCAGCGGTGAATTCGATGTACTGACTACTATTACAGTGCGGGAGACATGATCAGAGCACCAATGACTTAACTCTCATTTTATTTTATGTTTCGAAGCATTTACTTTTGAAGGTGTTATGTTTATCTTAATACTTTGGGCATAATGTATAAGACCTTTGTTGGAACCATTTTATGGGATGTAATAATTAGTGTTGGGAGAAATTATATATTTATGACTCAACCTCAATTTCTATAACATTGCAATATTATTATTCAATTGTTCTATCCTTATTGAACTTCAATCTTCTACTTAAATTTTGTTGTTTTATTTGATCTTGGATATTGGAAATTGTGAAATCTAGACTTTATACAAATGAACTTAGATTTGTATTATCGCTTGTCATGTCTTGAGACTAGATTTGGGTATGGGCGTGACAAGTGTTGAGTACGAAGACTAAAGAACCAAGTTATGTGCTAATGGCCAACAGCGTCTACTAGTGTGGCGGGTCAAATGGTCAGAAGTAAATTACTGGGCTCATCTGTTTTTTGGCCCAAACTTCAAGGGAATCTTCTGTCATTTACCCTATCGATAGTATTAACACTAAAGTTGGGATGCATAAAAGGAGTATCTCACATATCCTTTGCGCGTCAGAGCATCCAACTCATGACATGCATAAGGCCGTACATAAGGCTGATAATTTAGCTTTACATAAGTTGGAAATCTATTGGGGCTCATCTGTTTTGTTAACCCAATGAGCTTTACATCTTTTAGCAAGGGATCCCACTTCATCTGCTAGTCGCTCTGCACTTAGGAAGTCGAGAGTCAGCAACCTTAATCTACCACAAGGATGCACACCAAATACAAATAGCTTCACACCGTGCACCGAGAAATGAAACCACTCTTAAATGCACCATAGACTGATGCAGCAGTCCGCCAAACTACCATGCAGTATTTGATGTTCAGCATATGGCACAATTCTAGCCTGTCACTGAGAGAAAATTGCAAGACATGCATTCATTTTCACCACAAACTCAATAGTCCTTCACAAAAAAAGTTGGGTACAAAAGTTGGACTGTAACCTTTGCATTCAAAAGTTTGTGAATACAATCATGATATAGCAGATGTGTACATATATTGAGGGCAGCTGCCAACATAGCCAGAAAAAGTTATCGCCATTTATTATCAAAAGAAGTTTCAAGTCATTTAATCTCCTTGAACATTCATTTTCTTGAACCTGATTTAGTTAAGAATTAAGTTGTTATAGCAACTCATACCAGAATTTCTTGGTATTTCTTGAATTATAAAAAGAAAATGGTCAAACTGAAGAGACTGTAAGAAGTTTGTAAGAAGCACATACCCCCGCTTCTCCTTGAATGGGCTCAAACAAAAATCCACATATACGATCTCCATGTTCTGAACAATGTCATGAAGTGAACTTAGCAGGAAAGTGGTAAAGATGATTGGCTTTTTGTAGTGCGCAAAGAATTCACCTCAGTACATACCTATAAATAACTTCTCAAGTGCCTCAACATCACCAAAATCGACTTTCAAGTGACCAGGAATCAAAGGACCAAAACCTCGAGTGGCATCATTATCACAGCTCATAGAGATCACCCCTAGAGTCCGTCCATGGAAACACCCGCAACAAGATACAACAATAGCCTGCACCTCAACATCACAATGAATTTACCAACATATTTTTTATGAAGATACTGAATACAAAAAAATTGATAAGCAAATTTGAGTTGTCCAAGAACATGCAAAATAACACAATGGATAAAATATATGATCTTCACAAGGTTAAACTTGATATAATATATAGTTTACACAAATCTACAAAATAGAGTAAAACATCCTCAATCTGCCAGCTATAAATACAGACAACAAACGAACCGTAGGCTTCTTTAAGCAGGTGCAAATTTCTCCTCAAGAGTTTGAAGTGAATGGTAGTTCCAAACAACTCAGAGAAGATGTGATGCCAATAATACGCATTGAAAAAGTCAAATGCTCAATAGAGTATTAAATTTGGAAAGTAATAGATGTTACATACAAATTAATACATGCATCTTGCACATCCTTGAGTTGTCACCATATAGATGTGAACATGAACCTTAGGCCTTTTATAATTTTCAATACTTTCCATGTTAAATAGAACCAGAACAACTGCAACAACAACAAAGCCTTTACACCAAATTTTTGGTCGGCAATACTTTAATTGCAGATTACAAGGTTTATACTTTAAACTATATGAAATAAGTTTCTTTTTTATACTTTAGCTTTGTAATTTTATCACCTGTCTAGTTTGGAGAGTTCTGACTGTAGGGCATAGTTTAGAGTATAGGCTGATAGGTATATGTATCGAATGTATCGTATCAGTTTTGGTCTCGTCCGATTCAATACTACTCAACCCTACTGATTCCAGCTGACACTGCCACTAGGGCTCTCTTTCCTGGTCAATTCAGTAAAGAAAAAAATAAAAGGAAAAGGTAGTAGTATGGGAGAAAATAGTGTTGACACAAGGCTCTCTTTCCTGGTCAATTCAGTATAAAAAAAAGGTAGTAGTACGGGAGAAAATAGTGTTGACACAATTCTTTGGTTGTGCCGAAGATCGACATGCTACATCGTCTCTCTAAGATTCAATACTCAATTCGTCCGATTCAATACTCAACCCTACTGATTCAAGCCGATAGTGTCATTGTGGCTCTCTTTCCCGGTCAATTCAATAAAGAAAAATATACAAGTATGGAAGAAAACAGTGTTGACACAATTATTCGGTTGTGCCGAATATCGACATGTTATAGTCTCTCTTAGATTACTTGTTGACACTAAGGCCAATAGCATTTGACAAAGTTGTGTATATATAAGTTCACAACATTCATTCATACATCTTAATGTTATTCTATTCAAAACTATCTATTATGGGTCTACTTCGTCTAAATACAAGTTAATAAACAATAATATCTTGTGGGTGAATGAATTTGAATATTTTTCCATTCAAATCTCGTGAGAAACAACACATATAAATACAATTATGCCTAAATATAACAGATACTTTTCTAGCACTTTAATTATTTTTTGGCTTCTGAAACAGAACTCTGAATTTCAACTAGAAACTGCCAAAAGTGCTGAAATCATTGATTCTAATACTCATGAGGGCCCACAACCAATTTAAATCCCAATACCAATTTTCTGGAACCTTGCTCTAGTGAGTACCATCATGTATGTCTTGCTGCATCTAGTAGTAGTAGTAGTAGTAGTAGTACTCATCTCTAGTAACATATTAATAGAGGATCAGGCAAGTCACATTTAGTCTGAAGATTTGGTCAAGTTGGGTATAACTTGTAAAATTGGATCCCATTAGTCATCTGGTCTAGGTTATCAACTCGCGTACCGTATCGTGTATTGATTTGGTTGTGTATTGTGACGTGTATCATTTATCATATCATATAGTAATTCTAGGAGTTTAGGTTTATTTCTAAATCCATATAGAAACATAATTTAATATAATATTCTCATAATTTTTTTATTTATTTCATCTTTACAATTCTATCTAGCTCAAGCATTCAGATTCTCAAGTATACATTACATGACTCGACTAAAAAAATGATAATACCTACCAGCCTATATGTATCGTATCAGATAAACCGATACGTACAAAATGATAGCGTACTGTATCGCATCATAAGATATGTACCGTGTATCGTAAATACTAACAACATAGCATCTGGTATATTTGTTATTTTGTTTTATTTGTGTTTTTATTCATGTTAGGATTTGATTTATTTTGACTCAATATAGTTTATTGTTAGGGTTTTAGTTATGCCTATGTAAACTGGGATTGTCATCCCCTTTTCCTCTTTGGCCTAATCTGTCATAAAGATGAAAGCAATTCCCAATAGAAAATTGTATTATCTAAAATTGTATTATCTTCACCTCTTCATGTAGACTCTTCAAAGTCCAGAGGAACTTGGAAGCTGCTTTGCATGAGCCAAAACTGCATATCTAAAAGAAAGGTCTAACTACATTCCAACTAACCGTCTAAGTTCATAGCCTGACCCTCTCATGCTCATAGCTACCCGTCTAGGAATTGGCACTAAAATAGAGGTTAAAGTTAGTTCGACAACTGGTCATAGAACTTTGTCAAATCCTTTACGGGGATTTCTTATGCTCCATAACCAAACCCATCAAGATGGAAGAAAGCTTGGATGATAATGATGTTGACAATGATGAGTTATGCCTATAGAAAGCCCTGTCTATGCACATCATTCATTCCTAAAGAATTGAAGAATTTATTTTGAGTTATGGTAAGAATGCCTAGCTCTGCATAAATTTTCTTCTTCATATCCTACAACCAAAGGTATCCCTGTGTTGGTAAGGGTTGGTGCTTGCATCATGAAGGATGCATGTTCAAGTTACAGAAACAGCCTCTCAATATATGTGAGGGTAAGGATGGGCACATCTTGACCTACCCCATACCCTGCGTAAGCAGAAGCTGGACTGGCATGCCCTATATATCCTTCCACCACCACATCACCCTATTCCCCTTCTTCATACTTGTGTTATTGTCGTGATCCTCCCCGACCCGTCAGGAGCCTAGCCGACAACAACCAGTTGCTCATAACCCCTGCTGCCACCTTCTCAGGTGCAAGAGTCTTGCAGGTCATCCCACAACACGAAACATCCCAACCCCCAGACCCCTGCTACTTACAGCCTGCCTGAGCAGGATCCTGCCATCCGCATCCCAGATCTAATCGAGATTCCTTCTCCCACAAGTCCCTGTGTCCAGATCCTCACCACCTCCGAACCATGTTCAGAACCCTTGTTCCCTACAGCCCCAAGCTCGTAAACCTCTCTCTAGCATCCTCCTCCCCAGAATTCACTGTCACCTTTGATACCGACCCATCTTCGTTGTTGATTGCATATCTATTCCCCTATATTAATCAAGTATGTGCATTTGATCGCATCTGATCTTAGACCTCCGAACAAAGGTTCATCATTGTGGGTCATCTTCCTTGGGACGAGACTGTTTGTTGTGACAGCATGGATTTGATTCACAATCTCTGGTAAATTGAACATTTTACTTTGAATTTATTAGTTACTTTGAAGTCCAGCTAAGGTTTACTGTTAGATTATTATTAATTAGTACTTTTACTGTTAGTTCTTTTGTGAATCTTGATTGCCTATCATGAACTGTCCTAACTAGGTTCTGTTTCGTGTCACATACATTCACCATCAACTTAGGATTGCCATCATCATACATCTTTGAAGAGTTGAACATTTCCCATTAGGGATAATCTCATCTCAAATTAGTTTTCTTTTTCTCAAAGTCTTGCAGAATCATTGTATTGACACTTATTTAGTGTATTATCTCTCCCTCTCTCTCAAAAAAAAAAAAAAAACCACTGAATTCGGCAATAGAGCATAACATTACATGATGGAAACTAAGAAATATACTTCGGAAAAACAAGACTTGCTACCTCACCTCATCCTTCGGTATTTTCTTCTTCTGATAACCCCATTTTCGTACCAGCTTCAGAGCAGTTTCCACACCTTCAGCTCCCGTATTCATTGGCAGCATCATATCATACCCAAACATGCGCGTTAAATGCTCCGCAAAGATTGGGAATTTATCATTGAAGAAGGCTCTAGAGCTAAGGGTAAGTCTCCCTGCCTGTTCAACTAAGGCTTTCATAACTCTTGGATGACAATGGCCCTAACATGGGTGAAACATAAAAATATAAGTTATAAATCTGGAAGATGGATTAATAGTTTATGCACTCAACACATAAAGTTCCATGGAACTAATATTATTTATGACAAAGACAAGTTTCTGCTGACAGAGTTATATTTTCCGGCGAGAAAGTTAAATAGTATTTTTGATGAAAGCCATAACATGTTGCTTTGGCAAGATTACAGACCTGGTTGACAGCAGAATAAGCTGATAAGAAATCAATGTATTTGTTGCCTTCAGGGTCCCATATATATGCACCCTTTCCTTGAGAAAATACCATTGGAATTGGATGATAACTGCAGAATAATCAGTCTTAGATTCTAAAACTATAAGTGGGATAAATAGTTCACAATATGTTAAGTTCTTCAGTTAAAATGATAAAATCAAATCATGAATATTAAATGTACAAAGATAGTATAATGAAAATGGCGAAGCTGAAAATTGAATTTCATTGGCTATGCTAGCCAATGTTTTATGCATGAACTTATTCCTTAGAAACAAAAATGGAGATGACACTTGTATATGTTTCAGGCCATTAGATTGTTCATCACATGAATCAAGTAAAGAAAAAATTAAGAACTAAACATAGTTTAGCATGTTCAAGTAAGTTCTGTGGCTTCACTTACCCATGCCTTTTTCAGGGTCAAGATCCTTTATTCATATATAAATAAAAGTATGTAACTGTTAGCAAACAGAAAAGCGTAAGCTTCACGACTTTTCAGTTTTCTCTAAGATAATGAAAATATAAGTGAAATACTATTTACAATACAGAAATGCATTACTATCTACTTACGCTCATCTGAATACTATGCCAACAAGAAGGTAAAGGATGATATATATTATAATTATATTGATAATCAATTTGTCAATAACATTTACAAAAAAGGGAGAAAGGAATGAAAGTGGATGGATAGAAAGCAAATAGAAAAGGAGAGAGTAATAAGAAGGCTAACAACTTATCTAATGTCAGAGATTTCATATCTACCTTTAGGTATTCAGATTCAAAGGAAGAGGAAAGGCAAAGAAAATATTAGAATTTAAAGAGAATAACAGGAAGAAAAAAATCATAGTCAACTAGCAAGCCATTTTAGTTTCAGCAAATATCAGACATTTTCTAGAGGGATACATCAATAGCTACATCTTAATATGCACTATGAAATAAAATATTAGATATACACAAGTAGTTGCAGGTGACAATCATGTTGCTACAGTTAGAAGAAACACTTGTACCGTTTCTAGAGAGAGGCAATATGAAGCATGAAACACAAGTTTTTGAGGCCAAATATCATGAACTTCATGCATAGATAGTAGACGACACTTGGGGCATTGATCGGATTACGGTTTCCTTTGCTAATAACCTAAAACATAGAGAGTCACAAATTTCTCGCACAAGCTACCAATTGATCACAGAACCGTATCCCGAATTTTGCGCACAAGCTACCAATTGATCACAGAACCGTATCCCGAATTTTGGACATTGTTAAAATCAAATCTAAATATAAGATCGACGAGACTGTTATACAGGTACATCTCGGCATGTCAACTTGAATTAACTTCATCCAATATAATCGACCATGTAGCACTGTCAATTGTAGCACACAGTTCGAGTGGCCATTGCACTCAAAATAGTGAGAAGAACACAAAAAAGAAACAAACAACGAAAAGTGTTCAGCTGCTGAAGACTGGACACAAGAACATTCTGTCTATTGGGGAAAGTCATAAATAGTCTCTACATGCTTCTAAATGCCATTTTTTTTTCTTCATATTTGCCCTCTTTTTCCACTCGTCCCAGGTTAGGTTAGGTCAGTTCGAGTCAAATAACTCGCAGAGCCTATATGGCACGTAATATGGAGTGTCCGGGTTGTGTCCAATGTCATTTTTGGAGTGTCCGTCCTTCCTAAACTGGCACAGATGTCGACAGAGCTTACTCCACAACAGGGGTGCATAACGAAATACTATAAATATATAGCCGACAACCAGAGGCGGACCTACATAGGGGCGAGTGGGGGATAGTTGTCCCCACTGAAATTTTTGCTTCCGAGTTAAATATCATATTCTTATTAAATTTTCGTCATCAATTTTACGTTTTACCCCCTCCGAATTTTTCAATTTTCAATTTCTATATACATATTTACATCAAATTTTACTTTTTTCTTCATAATTTTCATCAATTTTACGTTTTGGCCCCATTCGAACTTTATTTAATAAAAGGGTTATTTGCGTTAACTACTCCCATGTTTTATGTTTATTACAAGGGTACCCCTATTTGAAACTAATTACACGGTTACCCCTCTCCTTTAGAAAAAAATAAAAAATAAAAAATAACATAGGGGTGGTTAGTGTTATATCTCTCTATACAAAATATAAAACATAAGGGTACTCGTATAATTAGTTTCAAAGTAGAGTTATCCGTGTAATAAACATAAAATATGGGATTAGTTAACGTAAATAACCCTTAATAAGATTTTGGGCTTTTTTTTTGGATTTGAGGTTGACCCTCTCTTTTAAATTCCTGTGTCTCCTAACCCTCCTTCCAAAACTCTGGATGTTCTTATGGAGTTATAATCAGAGCCACCCATGTTCAAATCTCGTCCCCCTCCCCCTCCCCCAACCCCTAGGAGCCCGACCTTTAGGTGAGCCGCCACAAATGAGCTAGAGATCTTTTATCTATAGGGGGAGGGGGGGTATGTTGCTTACTTGTGAGCACTGTGCTGCTGTTCCATCTTGATCAGCTCCTCTGAAGTCAAAGAAGAAGAAGAAGAAGAAGAAGGGCTTTTCTGTGGGATGGCACACATGCTCCTGCTCCTCCCCCCATTGTTGCTGGTGACCCTCCTCAGCACTCTCTGGATGGAATTCCTTGCAGCAGCAGCCATTGATTGATTGATTGATTGATTGGAGAAAATTTGGAGCAAGGAAGGTTAGAAGAAGGGATTTGGTAATTTAAGAGATTGGGATGATGCCAATATATTATATGTTTGTTACTTTTGTCGCCTTTTTTTAGTTGCCCATACTTTCTCAATGAGTTGTCTCTCTCTCTCTCTCTCTCTCTCTCTCTCTCTCTCCCGCTGTTTGCTGTGCTGTTTGTGGTTGTTTGTTAGGGTTCTTCTACTGTTGCTGACTAACGTGAGATTTTGGATTGTTTGGCATAGGAGAAAGGGAAACGACAGATATCACTGCACGGCTCTGGAGAAACGTAGCATTTCAGACTCTGCAGAGGGCTAAATGCACACGGATCAAGTCCTGGCAACATGGACTCGGATGTATTTTGGATCGGCTAATCCGCTGAGAGAGAGAAGAAATAATGGACTCGGATGTATTTGGATCGGATATTCCGCGGAGAGAGAGAGAAAATATGTTGGTACCAGGGACTGTTGAAAATGGTTTGAAACTTTTTTTCTTTCTTTTTTTCTTTTTTTTTTCTTTTTTTTTACACAAGTGCACGTTGAAAGTCCTAGTTTCATCATTTGGTTGACACTTGGAAAATCTCGGACAAAATATAATTCATGTCCCCCTCTTTGTTTTGCTTCTCACTTGCACCAAAATAAATAAAAAATTGTTAAAAGTGTTAGGTTTTGTGGTCTCCTTCTTCTTCTTCTTCTTCTTCTCCCGTTTGAAGCTCCCTTATGTTTGTCATTTAAATCAAAAAGAGAACTGGAAGAACTGAATTTGATTAACAAACTAAAAAATTACAAAGAAGAGTCACAGAAGACAATCTAAGTACAAATTTGTTTTCTTGGGATGACAATGGAGGGTTAGGAGTGTAGCAACTCTCTTTACTCCTTGGACGATCCGATACAGAAGTTCGTCTTTCTTGCTCTAATTTAAATCCATAGATAGCCAGCCAGTCTTTTACATGGGGGTAGTACCATGTTATTTATAGTTGTTCTGTGGCCGCATGTTATGGATGCCGCATGCGCCCCTGTTTGATGACTGCATAAGGCTCTTTCAACAAAATGTGGTTGCAACTGTGGCCGCATGTCACGGTGAAGCTGTCATGTGAGCTTGGTTAGGATTTACTGTTGATGAGATCCCGGGGTCGTTTCAGCCCGTTGTATGTGTGACTTGGTCGTTTGGACACATAGCCCACATCAACTGCACAAAGATCTCTTTAGTTGTAACGGAAAGATCTTGTTAGTTGGAACACATTGGGCTAGTGTAAACTCCCTCACCAAGATATTTAGTTATTTTAATTTAATATAATATTTAGAATTATTTTTATTATTAATTAGGATTAAGTAAACAAAAGTATCATTTAAAAATATTTTGCGTAGTTTTGATTTTTAGGAGCACAACATTAGCCATTATCTCCAAACAAATTTTATATGCATGATCTAGACAAGTCCACCTTAATTTATGATTATCATAGCTCACTCAAACACATATCCTTGTGCGCTATTTTTTTAATATCAAATATTCGGGTCAAAAACTCAATTTCTAGCACCTACAGTGCAACCATTGACCATTCCAATTTAAATTGGAGACTCAATTTCGACCAATTCTTTTGACCTAAAGCATGATCATGATCTAAACTAGGTTTAAGACACACATGATACATGTGTCCCACTCTATTGAACCTCTATGTGCTACATACCCTCAATAGTCACAAATGACCAATTTTCTAGTCAATCGGACCAACCTAGTCAAACTAAACCGCAACGACCCAAACCTGACCCAACTAGAAGTAGTTGGAGTTAACCTAGGTTGACTAAGCTAGGTTTGACCATCCATATTAAATATTATTTCAGTTTTGGACAGCCATGGGTTTATTAAATCATTAGGGTAGAATGTGAAAGGAAAGGGGTTATAACTTGTGACATTTCCTTACCCCATTGGTAACTCCTTATCATCAAAGCTTTAAACCCCCACTTAATATATCACTCTCCCTAATTTCTCCATCCATCATTCAGCTCTATAACTCTTTTCCTCCCCACTAGAACAAAATTTATAACCCTAAACTCTTCTTCTCCCCACTAGCAAAAGTTGTAACTCCAAACCCTTCCCCTCCCCACTAGGCTGTCCATAACCCCCTTTGTTCACCTACCCCATTCAAACCACCTGAAGAAAACTTCTTCCTAACTCTCTTCGTCACATTTTCTCTTCACAAACCATATCCAAATTTTTTCTCCATCTCCCTCCACACCTCCATCTATCCAACCCTACCCAGGCTGAATCCGAATTCAGTAACACCCCCACCAATCCGGCCCTATCTCCCTCCACAGTAAGTATATTTCTCTAAAATTTTGTATGTTTATTCCTCTCCCTGTCCTTATCACTTTCTCTTCACAAATCTTCCATCAAAACTTATTCTAAGTTCCTCAAAACAGCTCTCCATCAGAGGTGTTCAGGCTAAATCTGAATTCAGAGTATCCTCTTCTCAGGCCACTCCACCACCTTAATAGCCTCCAAACCACCACCAAAGCATCCAAATATCCTTCCACTACCACTCCTTAACAAGTTTCTTTTATAACTCAGTACCTAAATCATCCCACAACTTCCCCAAACACCCCCTACAAATTGAAGATACCTTGCTGAATCCGCCAGCGATAGTACAACTTCAACACCTTGTTGCCACCACTTTCAGCATCAAAACCCCTTCAACAACTACCCTATCCTCATTATATACCTCTTCCCTAATATCTATAAGCCCCAAAGAACTTGGAAAAATGTTTTGAAGCCCCGGACAGCAGCTACTAGCTGAAGTGTCCAAATTTGGATAGATTTGTGCAAGTAGTGCACAATCCTCTTTTGTCTTCCCATTTCACTTTGGTAAGAGCTCAAACTCCACCTAATCAACCCTCTCTACATGTAATTCACATTCCTATTAAATTTTACCAACTTTCTATTCATATTTTTTATGATATTACACCAAGAACACATACTACTTCTCATGTCTAGACTTGAATGCTATTTATGCACTTGTTGTCCTATTCACTTTGTCATGATCTAAAATCCAAGAAAAAACTTGCAAAATATAATTTTTACTCCAATTCTCACTAAATTTCAGAATATATAAGTTTTGTTTAGGGTGTTATATATAAATAAATGCATGGTTGAGACATGATTAAATGTTGTGCAACTAGTAGTGCACTTTGCCTAGGTTTTGTGCTAGCTAGTTTTATTATTTATAAACACTATGTTAGAATGTAGAAGATGCCATGCTAGGGTTGTGCACTAGTTATAGTAGTGTTTGCACATATGTTTCATGACAAATGCAAGTTAGGAATGAGGTATATGCTATGATCTTATTATAAATTCAGATTTGACTTGTCTATGTATACTTGACATTTTGTAGTAGAATGAGAGTTGTATATAGTTGGATGAATATATATACTTGAGAAATAAAGTATGTGATTATTTGTGATAATCCTAACTTGACCTATTGTTAACGCTCATGTGCATGTTTTAATAGACAAAATTAACCCTAGGTTGGTTAACATAGTTTGACACTTAGTGAATACAAAGGTTGATGATATGTTGTATATGGAAACCTACTATGAGAACACCTAGTACCTACATGAACCTTCGTTATAACCATGTTTATGAGGACTTGATGATGTTATGTGACTTTTAGGCTTGGTGTTTACACACTTTCTTGGTCCTTGACTAGTGAACCTTAGCCAACCTACTTAGTTAGAACCCCTAATTATTTTAGACTCTAAATAACTGATGCATTGTGTAAGTTGTATCCTTGATTAATTTAGACCATAAGTGTCTAATGATTAATGACGTAGAGTAGTTGTACTCTTGTGCATGCTTAGTGAATCGTGTCATAGTGACTAATTTTATGATATTATATATTTAGGCTCTTGGGATCGCACGAGCGTGGATTCGAGAGCAGGTTCTTTGTATTATCAGCTTGGAGTTTCAGGCAAATGTACCTTGCCTTGGTCTCAGTAAATTGTACTTAATTTTAACTGCAGTTTATAGTTTATATTTTAATACATGTACTCAATTGTGACCCTAGGACCGTGACGATACTTTGCGTATGAATCATATTCGGGTGCCGACCTTCGTGCACGAAATCGGATATCGTTAGATTGCATCGTCATCGTATACCGTATACGTGCAACACTTGCACTAATTATCTTAGGACACTATACACGACTCTCATGTACATAAGCCTCACTTGAGATATTCGAGGATTTCGGCTTCTATTTTAGGACATGACTTGAGACATCTGCTAGTTGACATGATGTTATTTATACTTAGACTTAAGACATAGATAGTGATTGTCTTATATTTTGTGACATGAGGCGTGAGATACATGGGGTTGGGGAAAATTTACCATACCGTTAGGCTACTAATTTCTACTAGTATTATAGTACTGCAGGTACCTTGACGGGGCTTGTACGTATCTACTACTAGTATTACTACTATCACTAGTACCCCTAGTATATGTATGAAATTGGTGGTTTAGCGGACGAATAAGTTCTCACTTGCATTGACTTGGCTGGTTATGATAGATACCCTTAAGCATATTGCTTATTATTTTACTGTTCTACTTTGGCATGTTGTTTCTTGTACCTTGTTATATCCCTCTGAGGACCTGGTCCCTTGCCAGTTTTGCAGCATAGATCATTATGGAGCCTGCCTGGATTTGCTAATGTATGTTGCTTTGTTATGTGAGCATTGGTACCAGGTACTTATATTATTTCTACCAGAGTTATGTTTATTTATTCATATTGTTGATTCATCTGCTGATATAGCCTAGTTTTTATAGACTCATATTTCTTTCTCGAGTCTATTCTAGTTTGTGTGTTACTGGGCGGCCGACTTTAGCACATGTAGCTTATTCTTGTTGTATTATGTTTATTGTGGATTGAGATATAGATATTTATATTTACTTAATTATTTAGATAGTGACCATTATAATACAACTCATACGTATTCGAGTCGGACCAGAGTTTGGTCGAATGTGTAGCTGGCATATTACGTATTTCTAGTCCTACGTATTTTGGGACTGGAGCGTTACATATTTTTGTGGTGGCCGATGCAGGTCCTGATTAAATCGTTTCGGTTACTTTCCTGTACCGAGCGAGCCTGTAATCAGGATTAGCAGTATTAGTATCTCAATCTACAACTGATTTAAAAATTCCTTAGCATTTGATTATCGCCATTGGACTTCATAATTGTACTCGTTCATTCCATTCGACATCTTTATTATTGTTTATCATCTCTTCCTATTTCAGAGAGATGGACGTTCGTGCGCGGTATTTCCTGCAGAAGCAGAGCCATGTCAAGACGGAAGAAGACATAATGGATATAAAGTTTTGAGAAGATGGTTACCTTTAGTATGGCAGGTAGATAGGTTATTCCTATATACTAGAGCTAGTGTAGATTGTTAGCATAAGAATTGAATATAGTATTAGAGGCCTAGAACTAATAAAACCTTACCCTTGCTTAAGGTAGCAGTAATTTAAAAGTATTAGAAGTTAGAAAGATGGTTTGATTCTAATGCTCTGGAATACTTCATGGAATACATAGTTAGATGCTAGAGATTAGTTGTGGCCATGGTGGTGATACAAGGAATGGTATTATGACCTTAAGAAATTGGAACTTTACGTAGTAGGCCATAGTGGTTAAATCTCTAGTTGTCTTGTGACTTTTAGTATCAAAACTAGATCTTATGACCCCCTTAAATTATTGATGACTATAGGTCTGGACTAAATAGATAGGTAGATTGCTAGACCTAATGTTTGAGTAATTAGATAACTCGAGTACTAAAGTATAGCTTTCAAAATCAAATTAGATGTACTTGATTATTGGGTTGTCATTGTTAATTGAACAAGTGAGTTTCACCCGTGATTACTTGGGTAGATAAGCTAGTATCTGTGATAGAACAAATAGGTTGAAGGATGAGAGTTTTGATAGATGTTATAGTCTTGAGTTAGATAGTAAATTGCCTATAATATATGATAAGTTATAACAAGATGGTAACCATGTAGTTTGGATGAAGGGTGTACATGGAATAAACTATGAGGAATCTCAGGTTCAAGGTGAAGAAGGTAGAATGGTAACAAGAAAAGATTCATGAGGAATACATGACCTTAAGCATTTTAAATTAAGAGAAGGATCTAGAAAGGACTGAAAATTTTATCACTCGGTAGTTACCTAGAAGATATATACTACGAAGCAGAAAATACTGGGTCATGATTGGCGAAGCTTATAGTTAAAAACAAGATTAACATACTAAAAGGATATGAAGGTGCGTAGGAAACAAATGATAAGGGAAAGATATTATGGTCGCATAATCTAAGGAGAAGGGATTGTGATATGGACTTGAGGGATAATAATTTTATTATTTATGAATTGTAATGCTTTTAGAATTTTGAGAATTTAGTGCGAGTAGAAATTGTTGATCAGTCTCGAAGTGATACAAATTTCAAGGAATTAAACACAGGTTCAGAATCACATACTGACTTATTGGTCATTCTATAGAGGATTATCACATGACCCTTAGATTATAGATTTACACATGGTAGATAAGTGTAAATAGAAGATAGGAGTTTTATAGGAATGATAGCTAAATATTATGGGTTTACACATAAACCTATTAGGGCCAGGAATTTATATTTTTGACTAATAGGGTATGAGCTTGCTGGACCTATCCTTAGTAGTAGGTGATGAGAACGTATTTCCAATTTACCATAGCCGATGGATTTTCGGATTTTAGAAATCATATTCTCATTATTGTATTGATTATATTTTTATCTAGGGTATTTAGAATTATTAATAGATATTTATTACATATTTTTTATATTTTTTTTTTGTACTACGTATTTGAATAGGGGCTTATGTCATATTTCATTATATGCATTTCTCCTAGGAATTATTGAGTTGAGTTTCTAGACTATGTATGACTGACTGACTGACTAGATTAGACTTATTGCTGCTAAGAGGAACTATAAGAAGTTAGGTTAGAGAATTTTATTGAGGATACTATAGGTTGATGACGTTGTACCAAGGAAAGAATGAAGAAATAATAACAGTCTTAGCTGTAGAATAAATGATTTATATACTACATAGGTAGCCTTAAAGATTTTGTGCTTGTAAGATTTTAGTACCTAACTCATGCACTCCTTTAAAAGTTAAGGTATGACATCGTTTTCCTTGTGGATATTGAAAGATTCAAACAAAGTTTATGTTGCGGCATCCTTGTGTAACCTAAGTCTATAGGTGGTAAAAAAATTTAGATGACGATTAGTATGATAACAATAATGAGATAGTACATGGTGGTGAGAATATATTTTGAGGACCAACAGCCTTAGACGATTAAACTATATGCATATGGCAGTTTAAGGTTTTTAGAATGGATATGAGTAAGTACCAAGATGTGTTTATATATTTAGAGATATGATGAGTTGTGGTTGGAGAGATTGATTTTGAATTTTGAGGACAAAATTTTTCTAAGGTTGATAGATTGTAAACCCCTTCACCCAGAGATTTAGTTATTTTATTTTAATATAATATTTATAATTATTTTTTATTATTAATTAGGATTAAGTAAACAAAAGTATCATTTAAAAACATTTTTCGTAGTTTTGATTTTTAGGAGCACAACATTAGCCATTATCTCCAAACAAATTTTATATGCATGATCTAGACGAGCTCATATTAATTTATAATTATCATATCACACTCAAACACATCTCCTTGTGCTCTATTTTTTTAATGTAAAATATTTGGGTCAAAAACTCAATTTCTAGCACCTATAGTGCAACCGTTGACCATTCCAATTTAAATTGGAGACCCAATTTTGACCAATTCTTTTGACCTAATGCATGATCATGATCTAAACTAGGTCTAAGACACACATGATACCTGTGTCCTACTCTATTGAACCTCTATTTGCTACATACCCTCAATAGTCACAAATGACCCATTTTCTAGTCAATCGGACCAACCTAGTCAAACTAAACCGCAATGACCCGAATCTGACCCAACTAGAAGTAGTTAGAGTTAACCTAGGTTTGACCATCTATATTAAATATCATTTCAGTTTTGGACAGCCATGAGTTTATTAAATTCTTAGGGTAGAATGTGAAAGGGAAGGGGTTATAACTTGTGACCTTTCCTTACCCCATTGGTAACTCCTCATCATCAAAGCCTTAAACCCTCACTTAATATATCACTCTACCTTATTTATCCATCCATAATTCACCTCTACAACTCTTTCCCTCCCCACTAGAACAAAATTTGTAACCTTAAACTCTTTCTCTCCCCACTAGCAAAAGTTGTAACTCAAAACCCTTTTCCTCCCCACTAGGCTGTCCATAACCCCCTCTCTTCACCTCCACCATTCAAAACACCTGAAGAAAACTTATTCCTAACTCTATTCCTCATATTTTCTCTTCAAAAACAATCTCCAAATTCCTTCTCCATCTCCATCTCCATCTCCATCTCCCTCCACACGTCCATCTATCCAACCCTACCCAGGCAGAATCCGAATTCAGCAACACCCCACTAATCCGGCCCTATCTCCCTCCACAGTAAGTATATTTCTCTAAAATTTTGTATGTTTCTTTCTATCCCTGTCACTATCTCTTTATCTTCATAAACCTTCCATCAAAACTTAATCTAAGTTCCTCAAAATAGCCCTCCATCAGAGGTGTCCAGACTGAATCTGAATTTAGTATATCCTCTTCTCATGCCACTCCACCACCTCCATAGCCTCCAAACCACCACCAAAGTACCCAAATCTCCTTCCACAACCACTCCTTAACAAAAAAAATTTATAACTCAGCACCTAAATTATCCCACAACTCCCCCAAACACCCCTACAAATTGAAGACACCCTGCTGAACCCGCCAGCAATAGCACAACTTCAACACCTTGTTGCCACCACTTTCAGCACCAAAACCCCTTAAAAACCACCATATCCTTATCCTATACCTCTCCCCTAATCTCTCTAAGCCCAATGCACTTGAAGAAATATTTTGAAGCCCCGGACAACAACTACGCCGAAGTGTCCAAATCTGGACAGATTTGTGCAAGCAGTGCACAGTCCTCTTTTGTCTTCCCATTTCACTTTGGTAAGAGCTAAAACTACACCTAATTAACCCTTTCTACATATAATTCACATCCCTATTAAATTTCATAAACTTTCTATTCATATTTTTTATGATATTACACCAAGAACACTTACTACTTCTCATGTCTAGACTTGAATATTATTTATGCACTTGTTGTCCTATTCACTTTGCCATGATCTAAAATCCAAGAAACCACTTGAAAAACATAATTTTTACTCTAATTATCACTAAATTTCAGAATATATAAGTTTTTTTAGGGTGTTATATATAAATAAATGCATGGTTGAGACATGATTAAATATTGTGCAACTAGTAATGCACTTTGTCTAGGTTTTGTGCTAGCTAGTTTTATTGTTTATAAACACTATATTAGAATATAGAATATGCCATGCTAGGGTTGTGCACTAGTTGTAGTAGTATTTTTACACATGTTTTATGACAAATACAATTTAGGAATGAGGTATATGTCATGATCTTATTATAAATTTAGATTTGACTTGTCTATGTATACTTAAAATTTTATAGTAGAACGAGAGTTGTATATAGTTGGATGAATGAATATACTTAAGAAATAAAGTATGTGATTATTTGTGATGACCCTAACTTGACCTATTGTTAACGCTCATGTGAATGTTTTAATAGACAAAACTAACCCTAGGTTGGTTAACATAGTTTGACACTTAGTGAATACCAAGGTTGATGATATGTTGTATATGGAAACCTAGTATGAGAACACCTATTACCTACATGAACCTTCGTTATAACCATGTTTATGAGGACTTGATAATGTTATGTGACTTTTAGGCTTGGCGTCTGAATCATATTCGGGTGCCGACTTTCGTGCGCGGAGTCGGGTATCGTTAGATTGCATCATCATCGTATACCATATAAGTGCAATACTTGCATTAATTATCTTAGGATACTATACACAACTCTCATGTACATAAGCCTTACTTAAGATATTCGAGGATTCTGACTTTTATTTTTGGACAAGACTTGAGACATGTGCCAGTTGACATGATATTATTTACACCTGGACTTGAGACATAAATAGTGATTGTCTTGCGTTTCGTGACATGAGACGTGAGATACATGGGGTTGGGGAGAACTTATCGTACCGCTGGGCTACCAAATTCTACTAGTATTATAGTACTGCATGTACCTTGACGGGGCTTGTACGTATCTACTACTATTATTACTACTATCACTAGTACCCCTACTATATATATGAAACTGGTGGTTTAGCGGACGAGTACGTTCTCACTTGCATTCACTTAGCTGGTTATGATAGATACCCTTGAGCACATTGCTTATTATTTTACTGTTCTACTTTGGCATGATATTTTTTGTACCTTGTTACATCCCTCTGAGGACCTGGCCCCTTGCTAGTTTTACAAAATATATCGTTATGGAGCCTGCCTGGATTTGCTAATGTATGTTGCTTTGTTATTTGGGCTTGGTACCAGGTACTTATATCATTTCTACCAGAGTTATTTTATTTATTCATATTGTTGATTCATCTGCTGATATAGCCTAGTTTTTATAGACTCATATTTCTTTCTCGAGTCTATTCGATTTTGTGTGTTACTAGACGGTCTACTTTAGCACATGTAGCTCATTCTTGTTGTATTCTATTCATTGTAGATTAAGACATAGATATTTGTATTTACTTGATTATTTAGATAGTGACCATTATAATACAGCTTATACGTATTCGAATCGTACCAGAGTCTGATCGAATGTGTAGCCGGCATGTTACGTATTCCTAGTCCTACGTATTTTGGACTGGGGTGTTACAGTCAGAGACTTATGTGATGCATGAAGTCTGGAATGCATTGGGCCAGAGACGTATGGAACGCATGGAGTTTGGAACTCATTGGGCCAGAAATGCATGGACCGCATAGAATCTGGAACGTATTGGGCTAGAGACGCATGGGTTTTTTGTCGTCTTCTATATTCGTGGCGTTTGAACAGCTGTTTACTGCCAAAAGTAATTATGACGAAGCCGTCAGCCCAGATTCCAATCCTTGGTGCAGGAATCGAGATGGTCAGGATGATTGTCTGTTTTGTCGGAGTCATAAATGCTCTGATGTGACTGTAGGAACAATGTGTCAAAGGACGACATACGTCTCGGGACGTCATGTATTCGAGGGTGTTATGCGTCCACCACTGTTATACGTCTCTTGCTTATTTGTTGATTGTAAACTGGAACGAATGGAGTGATTTTTTATGCCTCTATAATACCCCATTCAATATTTTCAGACTTGGCTAAGTCTGGAATACTTTGAATAAGAAGCATAAAATCAGCACGCATTCACTGTCTGTCTCCTTCTGCTAAGTTTGTCAAGTTGACGCATGTAAAAGTTATCGCATGGAGGGTCGTGTCATGCTGTCAAATCTGTATTAAATAGCAAGATTTGGTTCTACCTTTGAGCCGATATGTTGGGATTCTGAACCGTCTGATAACATGGAGCCCGAAGCGTCGTTCATTTGAGGATGACGACGGATAAAAAAAATCAATTGCCTCTCTCATCCTAGGTTGTCACGTAGACAGAGATATCTCGTACTTCGAAGCACCCCTGTATATAAAAGGAGGAGGGTTTGGAGAGAGAAAGCCCCTTGCCTTTTCTTTTACTCTTTCATCTCTGCTGCCATTGGTTCTTTTCTTCCCCGTCGATTGTCATAGCTTCCCGAGCTTCTTCGTCTTCCGCCGCTGCCAAGGTTAAGAGCCCCGTGACTGAGGGCGTTGCATACTACCGATGAGGTTGGCCCCCTAAAGTTTCCTTCAGACGTTTAGAGGCCCGTCCTAGGTAAGGACTCTCTTGTGGGTGGAGATACGCAAGAACACAGAGACACCATTTGCACGATTCATCGCATGGATGTAGAGACATGCACGACCTTCACACTAGCGCATAACTGGAGGTATGCCTTGTGCAAACTTGCAGATGTGCAAGCTGTGATTCATCGTTTGGACAAGTATCCTTTACGGACTCCATCATGCGCAGTCATGTCATACGCCTATCATTCTTCTTTGCATGTTAGATTTATTCAAAGTTTCTTTTGCCGATACGCATATCTTTTCTATGCTGTGTAGTAAAGTTTCCCACTACCCCTTCAGGGGAGTTGGTGCTTAACCTTGGATGATTTCCATTGAGTACGAATTTTAAGGACTTAGTCGCTGCCGTTCAACACCAGCTAGATATTTTTTCGTCCGACAGGCATAAGCAGATTGCTGAGTAGGACGAGTTTTTTTTCAAAGTCAAATGACTTCAGGGGCGGCTACTACTGGAAAGGGTCACACCTCCAAGAAGCCCTACTTTTTGTTTGGCAATGCTCTGACCTCGTTTGCCCCCGAATTGGGGAAGTTCAGAGAGGATTGGAGCTTTACTCACCGTGGGACAAAGATGTCCGTACCTCCTTTTGAACGTCATATGCATTTATCAGATTTCCACATAGTGATGGGCCAGAGGGCGATGGCTTGGAATTTGACGCCTGAGCTGCGAGGGGCTTTTACCGGCAAGATCCGGGTCGGGGAAAATCAAAGCAAGGGGGATTTCTCGTGTCACAATGAGTCGCCCTCTTATTCTTCTACTTGGTTAGCACCCGACGTCGTTAGGAGTGACTTAGGGCTGAACCTTGATGTGTATGCCGCGGATACCTTCCTTCACGTGGTTGCCAAGAAGGGTGCATACCCACCTGGACAACTGCGAACCCTTGGCCGTACCCATTACACTCTATCTTGGTATCGCTTGACCAAATGGGTGTTGAAGCGCTACGAGCCAAAACTCCAAGCTGCTGACATTTTTTTAGTCGTGAGGGGCACTTGTTACGGCATGTTTACAAACCGTTGCCTTTTTCTCATGCTGATGGATATGTGCAACTGCCACACGGGGACCTTCTTTACTCTTGGTGAGGAGATGGGGTTGGCCCTACACGATATGCATTCAGTCTCGAGGCTTCCCTGGGGTGAGGTGCCCTATGAAGAATATGCTCTGAGCAACGATAAGCTAGGAGAATTTGAGAAGGAGAATCTGGGATTCTTAGCTGTATATCAAGAGTTGTTGTGCCATCATAGCTTCTGCCAGAGAGAGTATAAGAAAGATAAAACTTCTGAGGGGCCTATCATGCACATCACTATCTGGACGCATTATCTTTTTCTGGAGGCGCCTGGATCAGATGAGATTTATATTCGGGCGCCGCGGTCCTAGAAGGACATCGTGGCTTCGATCCAACAGTATCGCAAGAAGTCGGTTGAAGGCGAGGGATTAAGTTATTTCCTCATGGACACCCATGAGATGTCCGACAAAGCGTTGTTGGTGGGGTACTTGATGATCTGGCTGTGCAACTGCGTGTTTGCGGGAGGGTCTGGCTCGATTGAAAGAATTAGTCACAATCTCATCCTCCCGACTGTGCGGCTAGCATTTGGCCACCCACTTGCGTTACTGACTACGATGGTTTGTTGTATCCATCGAGGTCTTTGGCAATTTATCGAAAAGTTCAAATGCCACTAGGGGGTTGGAGAATTCAACATGGTAGAGTTATCCTATCATTGCCTGGTGGGTTGGCTTCTATTGCACCATCGGTCCCTGATGTGTCCCGGTACCCAACAAGGGGTGTTAGAGGGAGACACCATTATCCGTCGTTATCGGAGGATAAAGTGGCAGTATGAAGACATACGCTCTTGTAGGACGGAGCTTGCCCATATGAATGGCTGGACGTTTTTTACGACGATTCCAGAATTCACCGAGGTGGAGAGGAATGTCATCCACCGGGATAGCGATGCTGTCGATCATCGATTGTTAGTGACCCTCTACCGCTGGCTCCTAGCCATTCATCATTCTCACTTGGTATGTCAAAACTGGGATGAGGTCTTCCTGGAGCCCTATCTTTCCAGTCGGTTTGCCCGTCAATTCGGGTATAGCCAACTCTTGCTAGAGACTCCAGCGCCTTGCTTGGAAATTGTGGTGGTCTTCTCGATGGTGCTCGAGCATGGCGTTATTATACTGCCATTGGTACAGAGGTGGAGTTCGGGTTGCCTGCGGCTAATATGGTGTCGAACATACTGTATGCGGCGGGACTTTTTTATTGCACAGTCAATACTCCGCCAACGAACTATGTCCCGTATACGGGCTACTTAGTCGATACCGTCTTTGCGCCTCCGTTGATGAAAGGTCGACGAACGCCTAAGAAGGGCAAAAGTGTAGCTCGACCTTTGCTAGTGTACTCGGATCCGACGTCTGCAGAGGGGGCTTCTCCTGATGACCCTCCTGCTCCTAAGCATAAGGACGCGGTGGATCACCACCCTGGTCATCCCAAGAAGGTGCGAGTCGAAGTGGCCCTGGGTGCGGGTGTCACTACCCCATTTCCAGAGCCGGATATTTTTTTTAATTGTAATTTAGTTAATTATGTATTTATTATAATTAATTATATTAATATTTAATTGATGGTTGTATTATTATTTTTATTGATTGTTTTAGGGTTTTGGCTAGCCTGGACCCATGTCAGATCCTAGTGGACCCATGTCCGACCCAACCAACACCCTTGTGAGACCTATTTTTGGGTTTAGAATTATTATTATATTTTATTTTAGTTAGTTGGAGAGATTGGGAGTTAGTTTGAGTACTTTTGGAACCCCAAACCCAAAACCCAATTTGCATGACTTTAGGAGTGGGCTTTTTAGTCTTTTGGCACTATGTAAACCCTTTATTCATGCACATGGCCGGCCCCTATTCCCATTTCCAGCCGAACATAGCAGCCCCCCTATTATTATTCTTCTTCTTCTTCTTCTTCACTCTTCTTCACTCTTTCTTCTTCTTTTCTTCTTCCAACTTTAAGTAAGTGCTCCATTTCTTCTCTTTTTTCTTCTATTCTTCATGAATATGAACCCTAACCCTATATTTTTTTCTAACCTAGGTGTGTAGAGCCTAGACTTAGTGTGGAGGCTTAATTTGGAGGCTTGGAGCTTGAGGAAGGTGATTTCAAGAGTTTTGGAGACTTTGGCCTTGGGATTCCAACTTTCAAGAGATAAACCCTAGATTTACTCTTACTAATTGCTCTTATATAGTGTAATTAGTGGTTTAGAATCTTTCTAGACCTTAGGGCTACCCGTAGGAGGAAGTTGGAACAAGTTTGGTTGTGTTTGGAGACTTTAACACTGGGTTTTATGTCAATTTCGGGTAAAATCTGAGATTGGCCCAATTTTGGGTGATGTTCTAGGTTAGACGGACCTAGGTAGACGTTGTCGGGTGTCTTGAGGGTTAGTACATGTCTCCGTTCGGACACGTGAAATCGTGTCGCGGAGAAATGGGCGTTTCGGGCGTTTTAGGGGTTTTCGTCGTCGCCTGTTCTATGTGCGTACGCGTTTTTGTCATGGACCTAGAATCGATGAGTTAGTATTTTTTTAGGATCTAGACATTGTTTAGAACCCGTGGATAAATTTTGGGCCGATTCCGAGTTGGTTTGGTGTGCGTTTCAAGAGGTTTTGTGAACCGCACACCACGTGTTCGTCGAAATGACCGAACGGCCATTTCGACTTGGTTTCATAGTTTCGGGCTTGTGCGCGCATTGGGTTAGCTTCGTGGAGTGTGTGCTAGAGTTCTCGGGTTATATATATATATATATATATATATATATATATATATATATATATATATATATATATATATATATGTGTGTGTGTGTGTGTGTGTTTGTGCGTGTAGGGGTCGTTGGGCGTGCGTTGGTGGGGTGTTGTGTGTATGTGTATATATATAAATGTGTGTGTGTTTCTATATATATATATATATATATATATATATATATATGTGTGTGTGTGTGTGTGTGTGTGTGTGTGTGTGTGTGTGTATATATATATGTTTATGTGTGTGTAGTTGTGTGTGTGTTAGTGTGTGTGAGAGTGAGTGCGTGTTTGTGAGCGTGTGTGTGAGTGTGTGGTTATATATATATATATATATATATATATATATATATATATATATATATATATATATATATATGTGTGTGTGTGTGTGTGTGTGTGTGTGTGTGTGTATATATATGTGTAGGTATATATATGTGAGTGTGTTTGTATATATTTATACTTGTTTGTGTGTGTGTGTGTACCTATACATATATATGTGTTTGTGTGTGTATACATATATATATATGGGTTTGTGTGTTTATATATATATATATAGATATGTGTATATATATGTAGTGAGTGTGTGTATATATATATATGTATGAGTGTGCGTGTGTGTATATATATATATATATATGTGTGTGTATGTATATATATATGGGGTTGTGTGTGATATTATACGTGTGTGTGTGTGTGTGTGTGTATATGTGTGCACCTATACATATATATGTGTTTGTTTGTATATATATATGTAGATATGTGTGTGTATATATATATATATATATATATATATATATATATATATATATATATATATATATGTGTGTGTGTGCTTGTGTGTCTGTGTGTGTGGTGTGTCGGGGGGAGAGATGAGAGGGAGGTAGAGAGAGCGAGGCAGGGGGGAGCAGTTAGTAGTGTGCAGTGGCTTGTGGACTGCACACAGCGCACCGCAGCGAGGCAGCAGCAGCTGCAGGCGCCGCAGCGCCGCGACAGCAGTGCGCAGCAGCAGCATATGCAGCTAGCAGCTCCAGTAGCAAGCGCAGCAGCAGTTTAGCAGCGAGGCTAGCGTGTAGCATAGCGAGGGAGAGAGAGCTATAAATAGATAGATAGATAGATAGATAGATAGATAGATATCTAGATAGATAGATAGATAGATAAATGAATAGATAGATAGATATCTAGGTAGATAGATATCTAGATAGATAGATAGATAGATGAATAGATAGGTAGATAGATAGATAGATGGATAGATAGATATATAGTTAGTTAGATGTATCTATCTATATGTATAGATATATATACATATAGCTAGATATATGCATAGATATAGCTATATATATATATATATATATATATATATATATATATATATATATATATATATATATGAGTACGGGTATGTGGGTATATATGTATGTGTGTATGTGTGATGTATATATATAGATATCTAGGTATATATGCATATGTGTGTGTTGTATATATATATTAGCCTATACATATAGCTAGGTATATATCTATATTCATAATAGTTAGCTAGAAGGGTAGTAGGTTTGAGTTTAGAGAGGTATCTCAATACCTTGAGATATCAAGGTATCTTAATACCTTGAGATACCCAAGGTATTGAGTTTCGAGCGGGTTTTTGAACAATTGCCTAGGAATAGGTTTAGAGATAGGTTTTTATGTATATGTGTATATATTTACGCGTGCTAGCATATGTTTTAGCGGGTTTAGACGGGGCGTATAGCGTAGGTTGAGGTATCGGATACCGAGGGTATCCCGGTATCTCAAGGAGGCAAGTTTGAGGGTTTATTAGCTTAATGACCTAGTTTTGACCTAAAATTTTAGGGGCACCCTAGTTTGACCTAGAGTTGACCATAGTTGACCACCAAAGTCAACTTTTGACCTAGATTTGACCCAGAGTTGACTTTTTGGACCCAGAGTTGACTTTTTGACCCAGATTTTACCGATTTGACCCGTTTGACCTAGAACGACCCTAGAAGCCTATTTTTCTTAGTTACTTTATATCTATTTAACTCATTAGAAACCTGTTTAACCTTGCTTTTTGTAATAGGTCCTTGCGACACCAGTTCGGATCGCCAGTTGCTCAGGACGTCAGGCGAGTACATTCTCTGATAGTTTTCATTATCTGATGATTATTATGATTCAGCTTCTAGTATAGTATCATCTGATTTTCTAGCATGACACGGACTAGTATTTCTGGATTCATTTACTTGCGACATGTATATTTCATGTTTCTGGCCTCTATTCTGGAATCATCTACTGGCATCACCTACAGGCATCACTACAGGCATCACTCATATTTCTGGCTGGACTCATATTTGATTTACGTGTCGGGTCTTAGATTTACTTGTACTAGTCAGGGCGGAGAAATACTCGAGTAGACATGTAAACATTTCTATCTGGAATCATCTGGAATCACCCCCTCTGGTCTAATCTGGAATGATAGCAGTTGCACACCCAGTGTGCGGTGAGCCGTACTTACCCCTAGCCGTTTACATGTCGAAATAAGTATTTCAAAAATACGAGTTTATTCTTTCTAGTCTGGACTCTCTTGCATTTCTTGCTGGTCTCACTTATAGTTTCTGGACTTGACTCATTACATGTACTCATGCTAGACTCACTACACGTTCTTGTGCACAGACTTGATCTTAGTTTAGATTTCTTGTATCTTGCAGTCATTACTATCTTGTTTCTGATATTCATGCATCTTAACCTTTATGCACCAGTGATATGTATATATTTCTTGTTCATATTTTATTTTATTCTCCTTGCTACTTGCTATAACTGTTTTATAGTTTTTATCATTTAACTGGAACTGCTGTTAGAGGTGTACTTGCTCCAGTCCTGACTGGACATATTTTTTTCCAGAGTATCCGAAGGATTGGTGTCCGATGTTTTATGGACCTCAGCCTGTCGATAGTACAGACAGGGAACCTCTAGTTTAGGAGTGATTTCCGGGTTGGTAGCCGGGATCACTAAGACCTCAGTTGTTATTTTTATTAGCTTTTAGCACCGGATTTGTCTCCGGTTTTGGATTGAGACCTTGTATTGTATATAATTTTGGATGATGAATTATTATTATTATTATTGATATTGTGGTTGTTTTAGTAGCAGTTGTTTAGTCTTGGTAGCTGTTAGAATTATGTGTTATCTTATCGTGCTTAGATTCGTGATTGAGTACATTGTGATTATCATTATGATATTGCTCCTCCGTTTGGAGTTGAGATCTTGACAGGTTTATATATTGATTGCGTGAGATTATTATCTAGATAGTAGACCTAGACAGCGTTCTACCGCCGATGCTGCGACGTAGGCTGGACGTACCCATGACTCATGCCTAATTTTTCGGGTACGGATCGTGACATATTTTTGGTGGTGGTATAATAATTTAGTGCGATGTCGTGGTGGTACAATAATTTAGTTGTACTACTGCGAGCCTGCTATAGGATCTAGGATCTAGGATGAGAGTGTACTCAATCACGACTAGGAACAATTCCAATTAAATTATTCTGAAATTGTTTTCTTTTGAAATATTACTGTTCTTCCTTGATGATATCGTATCTTGCGCCGTATTGACTTCTTTTGATCTGTGTTCAGGATGCCATCGAAGACACGATCCCATCGTACCGTTCCAGCGGCTACTACCGAGAGGTCTGCTACCTCTCGTCTAGATCGTATTCAGGCAGCTGCTACCGCTCCACTCACCACTCCTGTAGTTGAGGGAGCATCTATTTCTCTCAGGGATCCTCCTCCATATGTCGATCCGAGGACTACCCCAGTCGTTCCGGTGGTTCCTCCACCACTTCCTGCACCAGTAGACGCCGCACAGTTGTTTGCGTTCTTCAGGGAGATGATGGATGCGCATCACCGTCAGGTGGATGTGATGAGGCTGGGCATTAAGAACGCCCACCAGGTGGCTATGACGGCAGTGGATAGGGTGGCACATATTCAGCCACAGGCAGATCAGATTCAGCGCCCAAGGCCGGGCAGCATCATTGACTTCCAGAGGATGCGGCCCAAGGAGTTCCGGGGTACAGAAGGGATCCTGTACGCGAATGACTGGATAGAGCAGATTGAGGGGATTTTTTGGCTGGCACAGATTCCAGACAGTATACAGATAGAGGCAGCGGGCAGTCAGATGTTCAATCTCGCTTTGACATGGTATCGCACTGATACGAGGATCGCGGCACCAGGGCTTACTTGGAAGGCTTTCAAGAGGCTTTTTAAGGATAAGTTTTTTCCAGATATGGCGCTCAGTGCTTTGGAGAGCTAGTTCGAGGCACTCGTCCAAGGGAGCATGCTAGTGGATGAGTACGCAGCGGAGTTCTGCCGTCTGGGCAGATTCGTGGAGGGCTTGAGTGAGGCAGCAAAGGCAAGGAAGTTTCGCAAGGGCTTGGTCATGGCGGTCAAGTTTTTGACCAGGAGTGACCGTGAGGCAACTTTCGAGCAGATAGTAGGAGACGCTCAGAGAGCAGAGGATGACTTGGAGCTCAAGTCCAAGAGAGGCAGGGATGATTCAGGCAGTGCGAGTGGCAGTACAGGATCGGCTAAGCGTCCCTATGTGCAGAAGTCAGTGCAGCAGGGTCAGGATCAGAGGGTGCCCACTTGTGCCTACTGCAGGAAGGCATGACACACTTGGGATACTTGTAGGAGGAGGCTGAAGGTGTGTTTGTTCTGTGGATCCGCTGCTCACCAGATGCGAGATTGCCCCACTGCACCTCCATTGGGTGGAGCACAGGATCGGAGAGTTGGAGCTAGGCCATCTGTGGCACAACATCATGCCCCGCACCAGCAGAGGGATATACCCCAGCAGGGCAGGGCTTATGCGTTGACGATCGAGGAGGCCGATGCTACGGGTGTCGGGTTAGCAGGTTTGTCTCTTTGTTCTTCTTCATGTCCTTTTCTATTCCTTGTGGTGTGCTTCATTAGTACCTGTTAGACTTTTTTATTGTGCTTTGGTAGATAGTATAGTAACCATGATTGAGACTGTAATAACACGACCAGTAGGACCATGATCTTGCATGTTGTTTAGGTAGAATTTTTTGACTGTGATTGTTGGGGGTTTGACCTAGAGGGAGCGCGATTGACTTTAAATTTCGAGGACAAAATTTTCTAAGGAGGATAGGCTTGTCACTACCCCATTTCCAGAGCCGGGTATTTTTAATTTTTTTATTTTAATTTATTTAATTGTATATTTATTATAATTAATTATATTAGTATTTAATTGATGGTTGTATTTTTTTTATTGATTGTTTTAGGGTTTTGGCTAGCCTGGACCCATGTCAGACCCTAGTGGACCCATGTCCGACCCAACCAATACCCTTATGAGACCTATTTTTGGGTTTAGAATTATTATTATATTTTATTTTAGTTAGTTGGAGAGATTGGAGTTAGTTTGAGTGCTTTTGGAACCCCAAATCCAAAACCCAATTTGCATGACTTTAGGAGTGGGCTTTTTGGTCTTTTGGCACTATGTAAATCCTTTATTTATGCACATGGCCGGCCCCTATTCCCATTTCCAGCCGAACACAACAGCCCCCCTATTATTCTTCACTTCTTCTTCTTCTTCTTCTCCACTCTTTCTTCTTCTTTTCTTCTTCCAACTTCAAGTAAGTGCTCCATTTCTTCTCTTTCTTCTTCTATTCTTTATGAATGTGAACCCTAACCCTACATTTTCCCTAACCTAGGTGTGTAGAGCCTAGACTTAGTATGGAGGCTTGATTTGGAGGCTTGGAGCTTGAGGGAGGTAATTTCAAGAGTTTGGAGACTTTGGCCTTGGGATTCTAACTCCCAAGAGGTAAACCCTAGCTTTACTCTTACCAATTGCTCTTATATAATGTAATTAGTAGTTTAGAACCTTCCTAGACCTTAGGGCTACCCGTGGGAGAAAGTTGGAACAAGTTTGGTTGTGTTTGGAGACTTTAACACTAGATTTTGTGTCAATTTTGGGTAAAATCCGAGATTCACCCAATTTTGGGTGATGTCCTAGGTTAGACGGACCTAGGTAGACGTTGTCGGGTGTCTTGAGGGTTAGTACATGTCTCCGTTCGGATACGTGAAGTCGTGTCGCGGAGAAATGGGCGTTTCGGGCGTTTTAGGGGTTTTCGTCGTTGTCGGTTCTATGTGCATGCACATTTTTGCCACGGACCTAGAATCGACGAGTTAGCATTTTTTTTTAGGATCTAGACATCGATTAGAATCCGTAGGTAAATTTTGGACCGATTCCAAGTTGGTTTGGTGTGCGTTTCAGGAGGTTTTGTGAACCGCACACCACGTGTTCGTCGAAATGACCGAACGACCATTTCGACTTGGTTTCATAGTTTCGGACTTGTACGCGCGTTGGGTTAGCTTCGAAGAGTGTGTGCTAGAGTTCTCGGGTTATATTTCATATATATATATATATATGTGTTTGTGCGTGTAGGGGTCATTGGGCGTGCGTTGGTGGGGTATTGTGTGTTGTGTGTTGTGTGTATGTGTATATATATAAATGTGTGTGTTTCTATATATATATATGTGTGTGTGTGTGTGTGTGTGTGTGTGTGTGTGTGTATGTGTATATATATATGTTTATGTGTGTGTAGTTGTGTGTGTGTGTTAGTGTGTGTGAGAGTGTGTGTGTGAGGGTGTGTGAGAGTGAGTGCGTGTTTGTGAGCGTGTGTGTGTGTGTGTTTGTGAGCGTGTGTGTGAGTGTGTGGTTATATATATATATATATATATATATATATATATATATATATATATATATATATATATATATATATATATATATATATGTGAGTGTGTTTGTATATATTTATACATGTTTGTGTGTGTGTGTACCTATACATATATATGTGTTTGTGTGTGTATACATATATATATATATATATATATATATATATATATATATATGGGCTTGTGTGTTTATATATATATAGATATGTGTATATATATGTAGTGAGTGTGTGTGTATATATATATATATATATATATATATATATATATATATATATATATATATATATATATATATATATATATATGTGTGTATGAGTGTGTGTGTGTGTGTGTATATATATATATATATATATGTGTGTGTGTGTGTGTGTGTGTGTATGTATATATATATATATATATGGGATTTTGTGTGATATTATACGTGTGTGTGTGTATATGTGTGTGCACCTATACATATATATGTGTTTGTTTGCATGTTTGTGTGTGTGTGCGTGCTTGTGTGTCTGTGTGTGTGGTGTGTCGGGAGGGGGGAGATGAGAGGGAGGTAGAGAGAGAGCGAGGCAGGGGGAGCAGTTAGCAGTGTGCAGTGGCTTATGGACTGCACACAACGCACCACAACGAGGCATCAGCAGTTGCAGGCACTGCAGCGCCGCGGCAGCAGCAGCATCATATGCAGCCAGCAGCAGCAGCAGCTCCAGCAGCAAGCGCAGCAGCAGTTTAGCAGCGAGGCTAGCGTGTAGCGTAGCGAGGGAGAGAGAGAGAGCTATAAATAGATAAATATCTAGATAGATAGATAGATATCTAGATAGATAGATAGATAGATAGGTAGATAGATATCTAGATAGATATCTAGGTAGATAGATATCTAGATAGATAGATAGATAGATAGATGAATAGATAGATAGATAGATAGATAGATGAATAGATAGGTAGATAGATAGATAGATGGATAGATAGATATATAGTTAGTTAGATGTATCTATCTATATGTATAGATATATATATACATATAGCTAGATATATGCATAGATATAGCTATATATATATATATATATATATATATATATATATATATATATATATATATATATATATATATATATATATATATATATATATATGAGTACGGGTATGTGGGTATATATGTATGTGTGATGTATATATATAGATATCTAGGTATATATGCATATGTGTGTGTTGTATATATATATTAGCCTATACATATAGCTAGGTATATATCTATATTCATAATAGTTAGCTAGAGGGGTAGTAGCTTTGAGTTTAGAGAGGTATCTCAATACCTTGAGATATTAAGGTATCTTAATACCTTGAGATACCCAAGGTATTGAGTTTCGAGCGAGATTTTTGAACAATTGCCTAGGAATAGGTTTAGAGATAGGTTTTTATGTATATGTGTATATATTTACGCGTGCTAGCATAGGTTTTAGCGGGTTTAGACGGGGCGTATAGCGTAGGTTGAGGTATCGGATACCGAGGGTATCCCGGTATCTCAAGGAGGCGAGTTTGAGGGTTTATTAGCTTAATGACCTAGTTTTGACCTAGAATTTTAGGGGCACCTAGTTTGACCTAGAGTTGACCGTAGTTGACCGCCAAAGTCAACTTTTGACCTAGATTTGACCCAAAGTTGACTTTTTGGACCCAGAGTTGACTTTTTGACCCAGATTTCACCGGTTTGACCCGTTTGACCTAGAACGACCCTAGAAGCCTATTTTTCTTAGTTATTTTATATCTGTTTAACTCATTAGAAACCTGTTTAACTTTGCTTTCGCAATAGGTCCTTGCGACACCAGTTCGGATCGCCAGTTGCTCAGGACGTCAGGCAAGTACATTCTCTGATGGTTTTTATTATCTGATGATTATTATGATTCATCTTCTAGTATAGTATCATCTGATTTTCTGGCACAACACGGACTGGTATTTCTGGATTCATTTACTTGCGACACGTATATTTTATGTTTCTGGCCTCTATTCTGGAATCACCTACTGGCATCACCTACAGACATCACTACCCAGGCCGCCGCTGCCTGATCTGAACCCTAACGCCACCCCGTTCACCCGAATCCAGTAACCCCAACCCCGATCGGCTGCTCTCCCCTGCAGCAAAATCTGCACCCAGCTCCGCCTGAGAACCCCTGCGCCGACCGAGCGGAGCAGCTCCACCCGCCGGCGGACTGAGCCCGCCCCGCTGTGCGAATCCCCCGACCGAACGGAGCCCGCCACGCTGTGTCCCCGACCGGCCGTGTCGCGGCGTCGAGTTCCTCGACTTCTCACAGCCTTGGTAATTCGCAGCAGCATCCCCGCAGAACCCGGACACGTCCAGGATACGAATCCTGGGTCGAAGTTGACTCATGGACACGTGGAATTCAGAATCACGGAGCCCTGTTTAGGTACCAATTTCTCTCACCTCGTAACTCCGTTTTAGTTTTCGTCAGTTGCTACGCGTAGACTGTATAACCCTCTCGGTGCCCGTGCAACCCGCTCGGTGCATCGCGTCCTGTGGTGATCGCACACCGCGATCCAAAAACAGGAAAAACAACGCCCTGTTTCACCCCGGAACTGAGTGCGCCCCGCCAAACGGGACGACTTGGTCTCACGCGGTCTTTACCGAACCGTGCGCGACATTGATACGGTCGTGTGAGATTTCACAGAAGTTGATTCGGATGTGCGTGCACACCGGAATCAACGCGTATCCGCCGACGACACCCCGTATCCGTCCTTTCTGGAACACGCTGTAACTTTGTGTACACATATCGAATCGAGACAAAACTTGCACCATCGGACTTGTAGTGATATGCTGGTCCTGTGACCCAAGTTTGGTCCGATTCTGAGAACGTTGACAAAATCGCGTATTGTGGGCCCCACAGGCTCCACTTGACGGACAATTTTGTGATCGGCTCATCGGAATCCGATTCTGGAAGTTCCATTGGGTTCGTATCATCGTTCCTGACTTGTAGACACTGAGTTTGAGGAATTTGGAGACCTTTGACCCTGACATGCTTTTCGGTACAAAGTGGCCCACATGTGGACCCCGCTTTGGCCCGAAAATATCATTTTTGCCCCTGTGTCTAAATTGGACGTAAGGACAGGCGTTTCTAGCTATTTGACATCTTCTGAGACTGTTGGTGATATTTATTATAGCTTTTGGAGTAGTACCTACCGGATCCACTGATTCAGGAACAGTTGTTGATATTCAAACATCAGGCAAGTGTACCTTGCCAAACTCTGCAGTATTGTTATATATTTCCTTACTTTATTTATATTGCTGTGCATGCTCAACCTAGGACCGTGTGACGTACTTAGCGTCCGATTATTAGTCGGGTGCCAATACTGTACGCGGTGTTGGATACTGTCATCTAGAGATGGACATTCGTGACACTTTATATTCTCGTACTTGTCTTACCAAGTACACTATGACCCAGGACACTTGACACTATTCATGAGACAGGATTTTCCCGAGATATTCGTGGTGATTCTGTATAGGATACAGGACATGGACATTATATTCTTAGATATAGTATGACTGGTTGCATTAGCTATGATCCCGCTTGACATGGACATGAGACGTTGTGGTCATGATATGCGTGGTTACATTGAGTGGAGAGAGACACACAGGCTACAGGCTATTCCATATATATATACATCCACTATTATTGAGAGGTCGTAGACTCTCGGAGCAGAGCTAGACCCACTACCGGTTATTACCACTACCGACTCCCCGACACAGAGCTTGTAGTGGCCCAGCCTGAGTACTCGTGCTGCTCTCACTTGCATTTTCACTTAGATAGTTACTTACTTGCCCTATTTATTCCATTTATTTTTTGCACTGCTTTTATTTTGGCATGATGTCACGCCCCAGTCCCAAAATACGTAGGACTAGGAATACGTAACACGCCAGCCGTATGTATACGAACTCCAATATATGGAAACCATATACACACGTACGCTGTACATGAATATCCAATCCACAGTGGTAAATATATGTCACAACAAGTCACACGCAGTTCTATATCTCATCCACAGCACAAATATTAGAATAATGGAAATCAATAAATGAATATCAAAGAAGCAGTCTCAAATAGTAATCTCAAATTGTGATAGTCGGGTGGAAACAAATTCAATGCAAATTGACTATAATAAACTACTAAAGAGAGAAGAGAATAAACTCTAATATAAGAATAAATGTCTAGAAAAGAATAGCAACTAGAATCTCTAAACAGCTGCAATGAATCACATATAATCAGAAGGTAAGATCTCCTCAGACTGATAGGTAGCGTCAGGTCCAGGTCCATACTCCTGCGGGTACTCCTGCTCACCTATATCTGGAAGGGACCAGGTCCTCAGAGGGACGTAACAAGATACAAAAAAATACATGCCAATAAAGTACTGAAAATAAACATCCATTGGGGTCGCCTAACCATCTATGTGAATGCAGTTTGAGAAAAACTTTCTAACAAGTGGGTTATCTGGACATAAATAGGATTGGCATAGTTCTCTTGGAGATCCAGGGGCCTACAAAGGCACGTCGTCTTTTGAACGGCGGAGGCCCGCCAAGTAGTATAGGTGTCATCATGACCGCGCATCTCCGACGGAGCGTACGGGTTACACAAGAAAAGTGCAAAGGAGCCCAAATGCCTTACTTGTTGTTCTCCCCACCCAATGCTCTAAGCATGTCATGTCCATGACACGATAATACCTCTAATAACCTCCAGGTCTACTAGCATGCAAAGTTTCTATTGGCAGTTATCCCTATCCGTCGCACGACCTATACGTACCGGTGGCCAGCCGAGTACGCAAGTCCGTGTCCTACATGTGACTCACACTCGTATAAGAATAGTGTCATGGCCAATGAAACATAAATGCCTCATGAAAATAGGGTAGTCTCATAAAGTAGGTCCAATGCATATACATAAATAAAAACATAGTACGACGACACCGTCGTTGCACCCAAGTTTCCTTGGATGCGCAGTTTATATAGCAGTTAAATTAAATGAACTAAATAAGCAGAAAATAAATATGCATGTCTCATATGGAATGTAAATACAGTACAATGGCAAGGTATACTTGCCTGGCAAAAAATCTGTAAAGTGTACGCGCCCAAATGTCAAGGACACTGAACCTGGAACTAAGGACTCTGAACAAACGTCTCCGGATGCTAAAATAAATATCACCAACGTTTTCGGAATGAGCAAAATAGCTAAAAAGCACATTCCTTTCGTCTAATTTGGACACAGGGGCAAAACGGTAATTTCGAGCAAAAGTGGGGTCCATGTGTGGCCCACTTTGTACCGAAAAACGTGCCGAGGGTAACAGTCTCTAAATAGGACAAACTATAGGTCAAACAACTCTAGATATCAATACGAACCCAACGGTATGTCCAAATGTGGATTCCGATGGGCCGAACAGAATTTTGTCCAAAAAGTCAACTGTGGGGCCCGCCAATTGGCGATCTGGTCAACCATCTCAGAAATGCGTGAAAATTGGGTCACAGGACCAGCGTTGTGCTCCCACTTCAGACCAGTACCAAGACTCTCTTGCATGCTCCTCCAAAAGTGCGATGTGAAGCACGAATCTCTGTCCGATACAATGCTGACTGGTATGCCGTACAATCTTACGATCTGTCTCATATATAAATCAGCTAAGGATTCTGTAGACTGACCCACTCTAAAAGGTATAAAATGGGCTGACTTGGTGAGTCGGTCCACTATTACCCACACTGCATCTCTCCCACTTGGACTCTTGGAAAAACCCGTGACGAAGTCCATAGTGATGTGCTCCCACTTTCACTCTGGAATCAGAAGTGGTTGCAATAATCCTGCTGTCCTCTGGTGCTCCGCCTTCACTTGTTGACATACCAGACATTTAGCTACAAAGCGAGCTATCTCTCTCTTCATCCCATGCCACTAAAAGTGTTGTCGTAAGTCGCGATACATCTTGGTGCCTCCAAGATGAATAGAATAGATCGAACTATGAGCCTCTGTCATCAGCTCCTGTCGAATCTCTCTATTTGGAACATAAAGACGATCACCACATCGTAATGTCCCATCCTCGTGAATGCGCAATCCTGTCTGCTCTCCGGCCTCTGTCCTTTCCTTCAGCCTCCTGAATCTGGCATCTGTAGGCAAAGAAGCCTTAATCCTCTCTACCAATGATGATTGTACTTGCAAGTTGGCTAATGTCCCATCTGCTCCGGGTAGTATCACTTCAATGCCAAGCTCTTGCAAGTCCTCCAATAGTTCCCTTTGTGCTGTCAAGAAGTAAACTGCTGGCTTCCGGCTTAACGCGTCTACTACCACGTTAGCCTTGCCTGGATGATAATGTAGCTCTATCTCGAAATCTTTTATCAACTCGAGCCATCGACGTTGCCTTATATTTAACTCCTTCTGCGTGAAGACGTACTTGAGGCTTTTGTGGTCTTTATATATCTCCACTCGTTTCCCATATAAGTAATATCTCTATAGCTTCAGAGCAAATACAACGACTACAAGTTCCAAGTCATGAGTCGGATAGTTCTTCTCATGTACTCGTAACTGCCTAGATGCATATGCAATCACCTTGCCATGCTGCATTAATACGCATCCTAAGCCTTTTCCTGATGCGTCACTGTAGATCACATAACCTCCTGATCATGATGGAATCATCAATACTGGTGCTGTAGTCAGTCGTTTCTTCAACTCTTCAAAGGCTGCTTGACACTCGTCAGTCTATATAAATTCTTGATCCTTACAAGTCAAACGAGTCATAGGTGCCGCTATCCTTGAGAAGTTTTCCACAAACCGTCAGTAATATCCCGCAAGTCCAAGGAAACTCCTCACCTTTGCTGCTGATTTAGGAACAGGCCATGTCTCAACTGCTGAGATCTTCTCTGGATCAACAGAAATACCATCTCCTGTAACAACATGTCCAAGAAATAAAACTCTGTCCAAGAAGAACTCATATTTGCTGAGTTTAGCATATAACTGCTCTCTCCTCAAAGTCTCTAGAACAATCCGCAGGTGCTCCTCGTGCTCCTCGTGGCTCTTCGAATAGACAAGTATATCATCTATGAAGACGACCACGAACTGGTCCAAATACTGGTGGAAGACTCGATTCATCAAGTCCATGAAGATCGCTGGAGCATTGGTCAATCCAAATGGCATGACCAAAAACTCGTAGTGCCCATATCTTGTTCTGAATACGGTCTTCGGAATGTCCTGCTTCTGTACCTTCACTTGGTGATATCCCAATGTCAAATCTATCTTCGAGAATACCTTAGCTCCACTGAGTTGATCAAACAGGTCATCAATGCGTGGCAATGGGTATTTGTTCTTCACTGTCACTGCATTCAAGGCTCTGTAGTCAATGCACATACGCACTGACCCATCCTTCTTCGGTACAAACAACACTGGTGCTCCCCAGGGTGATGCACTCGGTCGGATGAAACCTTTCTCCTCTAGCTCTTTTAACTGTGCCTTCAGCTCATCCATCTCCTTCTTTGCCAGTCTGTAAACATGTGATGCTATAGGTGCTGCTCCGGGTGCTAGTTCAATTAAAAACTCTACGTCTCTGTCTGGGGGTAGTCCTGGCAAATCTTCTGGAAAGACGTCTAGAAATTCTAAAATAATAGGGTGATAGACAACATCGTCCATTGCGAGCTGCATACCATCAAGGATTTCTGTGGATCCTCGGGCAAACTCAAGTTCAGGCTGGCCTGGTACCTTAAAAAGAATGCTTCCTCCAAAGCAATCGAAGAAAGCGTGGTACTTGCTTAGCCAGTCTATTCCAAGCACAATATCAAAAGATGGCATAGGAAGGACTAAGAGTTGGGCGTTCATCTCTCTGCCACGTATCACTATAGGGCCCGATCTACAAGCTCGACTAACTGGTATAACTCCTCCTCCGGTAAGAATTCTAACACAACTAGATAATGGTGTAGAAGCAATGTTGTGTTTGGCAATAAAACTAGATGATATGAATGCGTGGGTGGCTCCCGTATCAAATAATGTCATCGCAGGAAAAGTAAAAGCAAGGGTAATACCTGCTATGACATCCACCTCATGATCCAGGTCATCTACCTCCAATGCAAAAGCTCGTCCGTTCCTCTGTGGCTGTCCATGTCCGGTCCTCATATACTGCTCCTCCTGAGTGGGTAGCGGTGGTCCTCTCTAAAATCCTCCTGCTGCTGGGGGACGGGGTGCTCCCGGTCCGGTCATCTGCTGGGCTGGCTTCGGTGCTGGAAGCGCTAGTCTCTGAACTGGTGGTGGGAGTGTCGATGTCTGCATTGGGCAGTCTCTCGCCATGTGCTGCCCGGAGCCACATCTCAGACACTGGCCCAAGCGAGTCCGACAATCTCTCGATACATGTCCGTGTTTCCCACAATAATTACAGTAGGGCTTCTCTGGATTCTGGTATGGTCCAGCTCTGTGTTGCTGATGCTGCTGTGCTAAGGGACGTCTGATAGGTCCTCCCTGTTGTGTCCTGGCTGGTCCTTGCTGTATCCTTACTGATCCTTGTTGTGTCCCCAGCTGACCTCCTTTTTCTCTGCTAATGGTTTCCTGAAATCTGGCCTCTGTCAGTAGTTCAGCATAAGAGACTCGGGACTGCGAGCTTGTATAATGTTGTAGCTCCTGGGTCAGTCCTCGATGAAATCTCTTAGCCTTAGCCAAGTTATTTGGTATCAAAGCAGCGCCATATTTGCTGAGTAGACTAAACTCGGCATCATACTCGTCCACAGTTTGGTTCCCTTGCTCTAAGTGAAGAAACTGATCATACAAGGTGTCCCTGACAGTGTCCGGGAAGTACTTTCCCTCAAAGAACTCCAAGAACTGCTCCCAAGTCTGGCAAGTACCCAACTGGCGCTCCATGGATTCCCACCAGTGATGGGCATTACCATCTAGAAGCGTCCGTACACCCGTCATCCATAGGTCCGTGGGTAACTGCGATGCCTCCAGTAGCTTTTGCGTGTGAGTGATCCAGTTGGTAGTCTCCTCCGGGCTCTCAGTGCCCTTGTACTGCCTTGCACCCATCTGAACAAAATCCTTTACTGATCCAACCCTAGCTCGAGGTACTGGAGCTAGTGCTTGGGCTAGTACAGTAGCCTGTGCAGCCATCCTCTCTAGGGCTGCCAAAAATTCTTGCCTCTGCTCGGCTGCCTGCTGCCTCTGCTCGGCTGCCTGCTGCCTCTGTTCCTGTATCATCATCTGAAAGAATTGGAACATCTGCGCTTGGCCATCTTGCGGTACTGGGACAGGTGGAAGGTTCCCAATAGGTGAAGCGGGAAGATCAGATGGAACTGGGGTGTGAGTCTGTCCATCTGGTCCCGGAAGCCTAGGAATCGTTGGGGTCCCTCCTTGAGTCTGACCATTGACTCCAGAAGTTGTGTCGCCATCGGCGGCAGTACATCCATTCTGCATATCCATCTCTCTGCAGTTGATGTACGAAACGATTAGAAAAAGTACATGAATCAAACAGGATGCAAGTATTAAATAGGAAGGATGAGTTTCAATCAAGCGTGGATGAGATCCTTATACTCTATTCCTATACGCAGGCTTGTTCGGTACAGTTACGTAACCGAGACAATATATTCTTGACCTGCATGGGCCACCACAAAAATATGTCACGCCCCAGTCCCAAAATACGTAGGACTAGGAATACGTAACACGCCAGCCGTATGTATACGAACTCCAATATATGGAAACCATATACACACGTATGCTGTACATGAATATCCAATCCACAGTGGTAAATATATGTCACAACAAGTCACACGCAGTTCTATATCTCATCCACAGCACAAATATTAGAATAATAGAAATCAATAAATCAATATCAAAGAAGCAGTCTCAAATAGTAATCTCAAAGTGTGATAGTCGGGTGGAAATAAATCCACTGCAAATCGACTATAATAAACTACTAAAGAGAGAAGAGAATAAACTCTAATATAAGAATAAATGTCTAGAAAAGAATAGCAACTAGAATCTCTAAACAGCTGCAATGAATCACATATAATCAGAAGGTAAGATCTCCTCAGACTGATAGGTAGCGTCAGGTCCAAGTCCATACTCCTGCGGGTACTCCTGCTCACCTATATCTGGAAGGGACCAGGTCCTCAGAGGGACGTAACAAGATACAAAAAAACACATGCCAATAAAGTACTGAAAATAAACATCCATTGGGGTCGCCTAACCATCTATGTGAATGCAGTTTGAGAACAACTTTCTAACAAGTGGGCTATCTGGCCATAAATAGGATTGGCATGGTTCTCTTGGAGATCCAGGGGCCTACAAAGGCACGTCGTCTTTTGAACGGCGGAGGCCCGCCAAGTAGTATAGGTGTCATCATGACCGCGCATCTCCGGCGGAGCGTACGGGTTACACAAGGAAAGTGCAAAGGAGCCCAAATGCCTTACTTGTTGTTCTCCCCACCCAATGCTCTAAGCATGTCATGTCCATGACACGATAATACCTCTAATAACCGCCAGGTCTACTAGCATGCAAAGTTTCTATTGGCAGTTATCCCTATCCGTCGCACGACCTATACGTACCGGTGGCCAGCCGAGTACGCAAGTTCGTGTCCTACATGTGACTCACACTCGTGTAAGAATAGTGTCATGGCCAATGAAACATAAATGCCTCATAAAAATGGGGTAGTCTCATAAAGTAGGTCCAATGCATATACATAAATAAAAATATAGTACGACGACACCGTCGTTGCACCCAAGTTTCCTTGGACGCACAGTTTATATAGCAGTTAAATTAAATAAACTAAATAAATAGAAAATAAATATGCATATCTCATATGGAATGTAAATACAGTACAATGGCAAGGTATACTTGCCTGACAAAAAATCTGTAAAGTGTACGCGCCCAAATGTCAAGGACACTGAACCTGGAACTAAGGACTCCGAACAAACGTCTCCGGATGCTGAAATAAATATCATCAACATTTCCAGAATGAGTAAAATAGCTAAAAAGCACATCCCAGAATGAGTAAAATAGCTAAAAAGCACATCCCTTTCGTCCAATTTGGACACAGGGGCAAAACGATAATTTCGGGCAAAAGTGGGGTCCATGTATGGCCCACTTTGTACCGAAAAGCGTACCAAGGGTAACAGTCTCTAAATGGGACAAACTATAGGTCAAACAACTCTAGATGTCAATACGAACCCAACGGTATGTCCAAATGTGGATTTCGATGGGCCGAACAGAATTTTGTCCAAAAAGTCAACTGTGGGGCCCGCCAATTGGCGATCTGGTCAACCGTCTCAGAAATGTATAAAAATTGGGTCACAGGACCAGCGCGTTACCACGAGTCCAGTGGCATAAGTTTCGTCACAATCTGACAAGCGTGCACAAAATACGCGCGAGTTCTACAAAAGTTGCGACACGGTGTGTGTCCGTGGATACGGTCCGATTCCGGCGCGCACACGCGTCCGAATCAGTTTCCACGAAGTTTTACGTGTCCGGTTATGCTGCGTGCACCATTCAGTACACTTGGCACATGACGGGGCGGTCCCGTTTGGCGGGGCGCGCTCCGTTTTCCAACTTTTGGAAAACTGGAAAAAGTGGGTGCGCGCAGTTTTGTGACGAATATCATTATGTCCACAGCAACTAATAACATAGGGTTATTTAACAAAAAATAAACTAGGTCAGGTATTCTACAGGTATCAAAAAGAATCACCGAATTCGGATCTCTGTGGTGGGAGATACGAACTCGACAATATGGGTGGTCATTCTGGAATTCTGCGATTCCAGAATTCTGTCTGCTCGCGCCGACTTGGGTGCTGTTTTTCACCTAGGGGTACACGTTTTCCGAGGTTGGCTACAAAACAAATATGGAAGAGGGTTAATGGGTGATCATACCTATGAAGACGGAATAGCGTTTGGTTGAGCGAGTCGACGGGAAATTACTCCGGAGTGAAGGTGCCTCGAGTGGGATTCTGCAGGGCGCGAGGTCGGAGTCGACGGAATGGTTGGATGGCTTGGTGGGGCTTCTCTGGCTGCGGTGACGGCTCTAGATGGGAAGAGGAGGTCTGGAGATTTAGGTTAGGATTTTTGGGAGAGAAATATATATATATATATATATTAATATAGGAAGAGAGAGGGGGAAGGAGCGGACGGGTTCCGCGGGGTGAAGGGTCTGCCGCTGAAGTAAATGGGCTGAAGGGAAGTTATTAAAGGGGCGGGCTTAAAGTTGCTGAATGGATGCTAAGGGGCGGTCAATTGGCTGCAAGTACTTAGGAATGGTGGGCGGGTCCCTGGGAATTTGCTAAGTTGCAGCAAGTTCTAAGTAGCTTAGTGTTAATACTATACTAATTGATATTATATTATTATTATTATTATTAGTTACTTATTTAATTCTTATACTTTCTTTCTTTTTTAAAAAATATATATATACATATATATATATATGTATATATATACATATATATATTCACACATAAGAAAATTTATAGATTAGGGTAATGCACACCATTAGGCTAGCAACTGCTCAAGGGATCTCCTACATGGAATAAATTCCGAAAAATTCCTGATGGTCCCATAAATCCTCTAAGTGTCCGAACACCTAAAATAAAAAATTATTAAAAATCTATTTCTCCTATTTAGACCTAATTACTATAATTTAATAATAAATAATAAATAAAAGGTGTATATGATTTTCTAGGAAGGGGCGTTGTTGGCGGATACGGGGCGTTGTTGGCGGATACCGCGTTGATTTCGGTGTGCACGCACATCCAAATCAACTTCTGCAAAATCTCGCACGTCCGTATCAACGACGCACACGTTTCGGTAAAGATCGCGCACCGACCAAGTCGTCCCGTTTGGCGGGGCGCACTCAGTTTCGGGATGAAACAGGGCGTTGGTTTTCCTGTTTTTGGATCGCGGTTTGCAATCACCACAGGATGCGATGCACCGAGCGGGGTTACACGGGCATCGAGAGGGTTACACAGTCTATGCGACACAACTGACGGAACGGAAAATGAAATAACGAGGAGAGAGAACGGGTTACCTGAACAGGGCTCCGTGGAACGAGAATTCCCCGTGTCCGGGTGACTATTTCGTGTCCTGGTTCAGCCGTGTCCGGTCTGAGAGCTGCTGTGTCTGTGTCCGCTGTGTCGGAGCTAGGGCTACGCTGGTCATGGCCGAGCTGGGAGAGGGCGGCCGGGCAAGGGTGTGTTGTTGGGGGTCGACGAGGTTCGGTCGAGGGGGTTCGATGGGGGAGCCGCAGAGTCGTGGTGGTGCCGGTAGTGGGAGATAAAGGCGATGGGTCTCGGGGTGGCTAGGGCTCAAGCGGCCTTGGTCGAGTCCGGGCGGCGAGGGGGCTGGGCAGCGGAGGATGGAGAAGGGAAGGCTGGGGAGGGGATGGTCGAGGCGGAGGAGTTAGGGACGGGCGGTGTTCGTCGAGGGTTCAACGCCGGTGGAGTCGGGGACGGGTTGGGGATCGACGATGGAGGGCTAGGCGGAGGTGGTGCGGGTTAATGGCGGATACGGGGAGTCGAGGGAGAATGGAGGGAGGAGGAAGTTCTGGTAGGCGGCTGTGGTGATGAGGGATCGAGGTCAGGGAGGAGCTGCTCTGCCGGAGTCGGGTGCTGCGGGCGGAGGAGGAGAGAGATGGCTAGGGTTCAGGCGAGGTGGGGCGAGGAATTCGAGACCTAAATAGGCGGCCGGAACAGTGTTTCCGGATAGGTTTAGGATTAGGGTTCAGGCCGGGTTTCGGGTTCGGGTCGGGTTCGATTCGGATCCGACCCGGCTCGTTAAGGCTGGGTTTGGTTCGGTTCGGTTTGGGTCAGTTTGGTTTGGTTTAATTCCAATTAAACCGGGTTCAGTCAGGGTTTAATTAGGTTTAATTCTACATTGATTTTTAGGACTTTAAAAATACTTCCGGGGTCCAATAAATTCCCGAAAAATTACCCTATGTCTAGTTTTTTATTTTACACCATAAAATATTATTTCCATAATATTTTAGTATTAATTAACAATATTTATAAATCATTTAATCATAAAATACCTAGGTTTTAATTACAGAAAAATCCCATAAAATTATAGAAAATTGTGGAAAATCCAAACTAAATTTTTTTGAAAAAATCAGGGGGGTTATAATCTACCCCCCTTAAGAGGATTGCGTCCTCGCAATCAAGAATAACCGGTCAACAAAGATGACACGGTTGCAAACATTGTTCAAAGCACAGCACGATCAAGGGGAATCAAGGTTGAGGGTGTAAGAATAATACAAAGGGAAAATTATTTCCATAAGCATTAAAAGTTATGCAATTTCCCGAATAAAGAAAATCTAGAAATCTACAGTTCATTACTTATAAAAACATATTAGGTTATCAATTATAAAAATATTCTAGGTTATTAGCAAGTTCAACATTACTAGGTTAAGGCTGAGGTCGCGAGCCAACAGGCACGAGCTAAAACAATACTAGAAACGAATAACTATAAAAACTTATGCGCATTAGCTACTCCATGAATCTGTGCGTCCTCCAAAGTCATCGTGTAAGCTTGTCCACGTCCTTGTAGTCGATTCCTCTGCTGCTGCTGAGCCTGCTGAAAGAGTGCTGCTTGTGGTATCAAAGGTGGCCTCGGCTGATACCCTCATGGAGGTGGTGGTATGACTCCTTCAACTTTCGTTGGCGGTGCTCCCAATGCTGGATAGGTTGGCCTCGGTACTGGTATCGCTTGTTGGTTAACCATTGGTGCTTCTCCTTGATACATCGTGCAACTTCTGGCTAAATGTTTGCTGGATCCGCAAATCAAGCACAATCCCAACTTGCGTCTGTATTCCTTATTAATATGGCCTATCTTGCCATAGTAGTGACAAGCAGGAAGAACTAAGGCTCTTGGTGCTGCCCTCGGTGGTGGATTCATCTGTGGTCGCTTTGCAGCTCTTTTCTGTTATGCTTGGTCTGGTGCATGCGATCGCTTTTGGCTGGACTCTATCCTGGTGATGTACTCCATGGCCTGTACTGTAGTAAGAACGTCCGTTGCAACGGAGCTGATTAACTTCTGTAGCTCAGAGCTAAATCTGTCGATGAACTTCTCCGCTTGGTTTTGCTGAGCTTCTTCATGAACCTTCTGATGGGCTTGCATCATCGTATAGAACATTCGAAATATTTGTTGTTCGTCCATAGCCTGCCCTTGTGGAACGGTAGGCATCGGTGGAGCAAACTGCGTTGATGGTGGAACGTCATCTTGCTGGATTCTCGTGGCATGCTGTCTTGCTTGACTGCGTTGTTGTGATGATTGACCTTCATCCACTAGTATTACTTCATCTTCGTTGGTTACCGCAATATCTCGTGGTGATCTTGCAGGAGTCTTGTCGTTTGCTTGTGGGTCCATAACTCTGCATCTAAAATAAACAATTAGAGGTGCACAGGAATCAAGGCAGGATGCAAGTCAAGAATTAAATTCGAATCCGATATAGATGTCAAGAACGATTCAAGCAAGTGGATGAGATCCTAAAAACTTATCCTATTCTTATTGCAGGCTTGCTCGGTTCCTAAGTTAAAACCAAAGCAATTTAGTCGTTGACCTGCGTGGGCCACCACAAAAATTATGTTATGCCCCAGTCTCAAAATATCGAGGGACTAGCCACGTGGTAATGGCCAACAACACTCACCGATAGACAAACCCAATTTAATGGATCCATCGGGGCGCACTTAAGCTGTAGTACAATAATAATGGTCTAAATATACTAATCTCATCCACAGAATAAATACAACATTATCAGAATCATAAAGCAAGATCATATCTCAATAAAATAGAAACTCGGAAAATAACCCGATAATGAGTCTGATACATCTGTCAAGATACAAGAATAAAGATAACCACAGCAAATACTGAGTATGGAAACAGTATATACTCAGAAGATACCCTCGGTGATCACTCGTCTACTGGATCTGGTACTGCTCCAGTGCCTGCACCTGCTCTTGCTAATGCTCCAATTAATGCTCCTGTAGTGTATAACTCTAGGTGGATCTCGTCTGCTAATCCTGGGGACATAATCCGGATCCAGGTCCTCAGGAGACATAGTAAGGTACAAAATAACTCAAGCCATAAATAATACAGTAAAATAGTCAATAAAATAAACAGAATAAATATGTAACCATCTATGTGAAATGCAAGTAAGAGCATCACTAGTACTCAGGCTGAGACTACTACAAGCTCTATGTCTGGGAGCCGGTAGCAGTGATATCATGTGGTTGTCTAGCTCAGAGAGAGACTAAGACGCCGGCATTATATAATTAACCTGTAGCCTGTGTGACACTCCAGCCATAAATGAAACAATATGGGAATACTATATAACTAGATAAGTGAAATACAAGATGAGAGCAGCACCAGAACTCAGGCTGAAACTACTGCAAGCTCTGTGTCGGGGAGCCGGTAGCAGTGATATCATGTGGTTATCTAGCTCGGAGAGAGACTAAGACGCCGGCATAATATAATCAACCTGTAGCCTGTGTGTCTCTCCCCACCCAATGTAATCATATGTCTCATGTCCACAATGTCTCATGTACATGTCACGCAAGATCGTAGCTAATGCAACAAGTCATATAATATCTATGAATATAATGTCTATGTCATAAAACCTGTATCCTATACAGAATCACCATGAATATCTTAGAAAGATTCGGTCTCATGAATAGTGTCAAGTGTTCTGGGTTATAATGTACTTGATAAGACAAGTACGAGAATGTATAGGGTCTCGGTATCCATGTCTAGATGACGTTACACAACTCCGTGTACGGTGTTGGCACCCGACTATTAATCGGACGCTAAGTAAAGTCACACGGTCCTAGGTCAAACATGTACAATAATATATATATACAATAATATATATATATATATATATATATATATATATATATATATATATATATATATATATATATATATATATATATATATATATATATATATCAAGGAAATAAGTAACAAGAACTGCAAGTTTTGGCAAGGTACACTTGCCTGTGGTTCTGGCTCCAATTGTAGCTCTGATCTCAGTGGAATTGTAGGTACTACTTCGGTTGCTGAAATAAACATCACCATCAGATTCAGAAAATATCAAATAGCTAGAAACACCTATCCTTGAGTCCAATTTGGACACAGGGGCAAAAATGACACTTCCTGGCCAAAGCAGGGTACACATGTGGGCCGCTTTGCACCGAAACACGTGTCAGGGTCAAAGGTCTCCAAACTCGTCAAACTTAGTGTCAATAAGTTAGGAACGATAATACGAACCCAACGGAACTTTCAGAATTAGATTCCGATGAGCCGATCACAAAATCGCCCGTCAAGTGGAGCCGCGGGGCCCACGATATGCGATTTTGTCAACGTTCTCAGAATCGAACCAAACTTGGGTCACAGGACCAGCGTATTGCTACGAGTCCGATGGCGCAAGTTTCGTCTCGATCCGACGTGTGTACACGAAGTTACGACGTGTTCCAGAATAGACGGATACGGGGCGGTGTTGGCGGATACGCGTTGATTCCGGTATGCACGCACATCCAAATCAAATTCTGCGAAATCTTGAACATCCGTATCAACGGCGCGCACATTTCGGTGAAGACCGTGCGCGAACAAGTCGTCCCGTTTGGCGGGGAGCACTCAGTTCCGGGGTGAAACAGGGCGTTAGTTTTCCTTTTTTTTGGATCACGGTTTGCGATCACCACAGGACGCGACGCACCGAGCGGGTTGCACGGGCATCGAGAGGGTTACACAGTCTACGCGACACAACTGACGGAATGGAAAACGAAATAACGAGGAGAGAGAATGGGTTACCTCAACAGGGCTCCGTGGAACGAGAATTCCTCGTGTCCGGGTGACTGTTTCGTGTCCTGGTTCAGCCGTGTCCGGTCTGAGAGGTGTTGTGTCCGTGTCCGCTGTGTCAGAGCTAGGGCTATGCTGGTCGTGGTCGAGCTGGGAGAGGGCGGCCGGGCGAGGGTGTGTTGCTGGGGGTCGACGAGGTCCGGTCGAGGGGGTTCGATGGGGGAGCGACGGAGTCGTGGTGGTGCCGGTGGTGGAAGATAAAGGAGATGGGGCTTGGGATGGCTAGGGCTCAGGCGGCCTTGGTCGAGTCCGGGCGGCGAGGGGACTGGGCAGCGGAGGATGGAGAAGGGAAGGCTGGGGAGGGGATGGTCGAGGCGGAGGAGTTGGGGACGGGCGGTGTTCGTCGAGGGTTCGACGCCGGTGGAGTCGGGGACGGGTTGGGGATCGACGAGGGAGGGCTAGGCGGAGGTGGTGCGGGTCAATGGCGGATGCGGGGAGTCGGGGGAGAACGGAGGGAGGAGAAAGTTCTGGTAGGCGGCTGTGGTGATGAGGGATCGAGGTCAGGGAGGAGCTTCTCTGCCGGAGTAGGGTGCTGCGGGCGGAGGAGGAGAGAGATGGCTAGGGTCCAGGCGAGGCGGGGCATGGAATTCGAGACCTAAATAGGCGGCCGGAACAGTGTTTTCGGATAGGTTTAGGATTAGGGTTCAGGCCGGGTTTCGGGTTCGGGTCGGGTTCGATTCGGATCCGACCCGACCCGTTAAGGCTGGGTTTGGTTCGGTTCGGTTTGGGTCGGTTTGGTTTGTTTAATTCCAATTAAACCGGGTTTAGTCAGGGATTAATTAGGTTTAATTCTACATTGGTTTTTAGGGCTTTAAAAATGCTTCCGGGGTCCAATAAATTCCCGAAAATTATCCTATGTTTAGTTTTTTTATTTTACACCATAAAATATTATTTCCATAATATTTTAATATTAATTAACAATATTTAAAAATCATTTAATTATAAAATACCTAGGTTTTAATTACAGAAAAATTCCAGAAAATTACAGAAAATTATGGAAAATCCAAACTAAAATTTCTTGAAAAAATTAGGGGGGTTACACCATACGATGATGAAGAAGTATCGTAGAAGACAGAAAACAGCTTCGAAGGTTGCTAAAGAGAGTGGATGCTCGATGCCAAAGTCGTCGATCACTACTCTTTGCCTGAGCTCTGGATTCTTCTCTCTTCTATTCTCCAACTTTTGACCTTTTTTCCTCTCCTTTTTTTGATTTTTTTTGACCCTGGACCTCTGTCAATAGAGGTCTCTATTTATAGAGTTTTAGTGACAGTGACCACCCAGTCGACGTAGAAACCGAGTAGTGGAAAGTACAGCACCCTTTTACACGATGGTTATAATAATTGTTGCCCACGTATAAATGACCTTCTGAATGAGCATGTGACGCGCGTCCCATTAAGAGACAATGCATATAACTGCTGCGAAGATCACGGCATAAAAGCCACGTAGGTAGTTATCCCTCGCGTAGAAAAGGTTGGAGTAGAAGCCAATAACCGGCATAGAAGTCAAGTGGGCATAGAAGATAGCTGATCCTCCTTCCTTGACTGAGGCTTGAGCGAATTCTGGACCGAATAGCTTTAATATGCACCAATGCAAATGTGGCCTGAGTTGGCGTATTCCAAGGAGATAGCATACATCGTGCTCCCATAGCCGAGAATAGCCTGATGGCGTAATGCACAAAAGCGATAATGTGGACATTTTAGCCAAAATTACGGCTTTTGGAGATATAATAAAATTTCTTGCATTAAATGCAGAGATCTGCCCCCATCCTGTGCATTAAATGCAGAGACGTGTCTCGAAGATCTGCCATCATCCTGCGTATTAAATGCAGATACGCGCCTTGTACAAAGAGCAGCTTTTGATATAGCAGCCTGTTTGTCTTCTGTGGAGCGTAAACAGCTCACGTCTGCCTATATAAAACTAGGCAGCGTATGCTCTTGTATGCGTAAGAGCGATGATGTGGACGTTTTAGTCGAAATTATGGCTTTTGGAGATATAATCAAATCTTTTGCATTAAATGCAGAGATCTGCCCCCATCCTGCGTATTAAATGCAGAGGCGTGTCTCGAAGATCTGCCATCATTCTGCGCATTAAATACAGATACGCGCCTCGAGCCCTGTACGGAGAGCAGCTTTTGACGTAGCAGCCTATTTGTCTTCTGTGGAGCGTAAATAGCTCACGTCTGCCTGTGTAAAACTAGGCAGCGTATTCTCTTGTATGCGTAAAAGTGGTTTACACCAAGGAAATGTCACTAAACGATAGTCTGGATCGCTGCGCCGCGCCATCATTATAGCCGTCGTCTGGGTAGTCGTGTAGTACTCTTTGTCAGGAGTCAGACGTCAGGTTCACTGCATGATTCGACAGGTTTATTTCGAGGAATACGAAACGTTCCTCGTACACTTCAATGCTGCATTAAAGCGGATGAGTTTTATGCCGTAAAGGCGATGTAGCACCCTTTTTACGCTGAAGCAGCCTGAACATACTGCATTATGCGGATAGTCCTTGAGCTTATATTTTATGCTGTACTTAGCGAAAAAGCTCTGTTGTACGCTGATGGCTCTGAGTCATCTTTTTACGCTGCCCAGCACCAATATGCTGCGTATAGCTATCCAGCGTATTTTTCATGATTCTACAAGACCCCCTTCAAAGTTTTCAAATTCCTCGTAATTTAAAATGCTTTGAATGAAGCATGAAACGGTCAAGTCTGACTCGTTCTTCAAGGCTGATTTCTTGGCAGATTCTTGGTGATTCGTTGAGATTTGGTGTGTTCTCTTTTGCCTATATAAAGGCTGAGGAGTTAACCTGTTTTTCCTATATTTCCTTCACCACACAGAGATGATCGCCGGAGTTCGTCGGGTCGACTTGAGGAAGAAGAAGACCATGTTCTTCCAGTATGTAAGGAGCCAAAAAAGAAGGCATCTTCGAGCAAATATCCTCTGCAACGATGGATCATGGAAGGATATCATAGCTTCCTTTGCTCAGGATAATCAGCAACTTTGTATAGCGGTTCGTCTAGGAGAGAGGAAGGGTCATGTTAGACCACACAGCTTGCAAGCTATATCTTCTCCTGATACTTTCGTAGACCAGAGCAGAAACTAACTCTGTCCTCGAGTATTGAGTTGGGTTAAATACCTTAACTCAATCTGTCATGGCGTGTGGAGGATGGGCTCTGAATACTTCAGGCAGGCCCAGTTTTGTATCCTCCCGCCATTAATCATTTTTTTTGTTAATCAGTCGCGGAAACCGACTAACTGCTGAAGAAGACGGAAGAAGATCTCCACCAATACGAGAACCTGGCAGAACAGATTCTGGGGGTGGCCTTACGATGACGATGAGGAAATCCTTTATAGACGGGATTTCCCTCATATGTAATCATGATATAAAGAAAAAACCCTTTGTAGACTGGATTTTCCTCATATGTAATCATGATTTAATAAAATCGTCTTCTTCTGTGCATATGATTATCTTGCCATATACTTTGCTGTGATGAAGTCTGAATATGTGTAGCTTTGACACGTCTGGTGACTTTATGCCAACTCTGATAGAAAGGGTATTAGGTCCCGTCCTGTCTTTTACGCATAACTAAGGATGCACAGAAAGCCGCTTAGCATTTAAGTCGAGTATTCGAACTGTCCTGCTGTTAGGAATGGGGAGCTGCGTAGAATTCTGAACCGTCACTTCTGATAAGAAGAATTTTTGTTCAGACTATCATCTTCAAGAACAATTTTCCGAAAATCCCTTGAAATAGGGCGAGAAATGGCTGTCGAACTGAGTCGCCATCTTGAACTGTAGATAAAATATTCAGACTGGATTCTGGATGAACTTCCAATCGACCCAAGGAGAAGAGTCACTTTCAATATTGAACTCTGTATGCTTTGGGTACTTGGGATATTTTGGGGCTAAGAAGGAATATCTTTTGCGTGAACCCTTGCAATTGACCACCTTGGGAATTGTTCAGATATACGCATATTCTGGCCTGCGTATTCTCAGATATGCGGAAAGTCATAGATCTGTAATGTGGATGAGCATAAAATCTTAAGTTCGTAGCCTCTCGAGCGTAAAAGTTGCTGAGCATGAGAGCAACCGGGTGTAGAAACTGTAGATTTGTAGCCTCTGAAAAGAAAATCTTTCGAGCGTGAAGTTGTGGATCTGTTGTCTCTGAGCGTAAAAGCCACCGAGCGTGAAATCATAGATTTGTAGCTTCTGAGCGTGAAGTCATAGGTTTGTAGCCTCTCGAGCGTAAAAGCTACCGAGCATAAAAGCATCCGGGCGTAAAACCATAGACTTATAGCCTCTGAGCATAAAATCGTAGATTTGTAGCTGCCGAGCGTAGAAAGCTCCTTAGCGTAGAACCACAAATCTGCTTTGCACGAAAACTTTTCGAATTCGCTGACTGTCCGCCTTCTCTGAGTAATAGGCTGACGTAGTCCCCAATCATAACCGAAATATTAAATATTGGATTTGGTTAGGGATTCGAGGAGTCCGTCCGAACTCTATATATACCCCAAGGCTTTCAGAGAAAAACTTTTTATCTGTCTTTTTGCAAAAGAAAGCCTTCGACTCTTCGAGTTCTCTCCTTCGTTTCCTCTCGAGCATTCAGAGTTTTCAGCAATGGCCCCGAAACAAATCCCCTCCTCTAAGGGAAAGAAGGTTGACTCTTTTTCTCGCTCTTCTGCCCAAGCGAGAGCGACTTCTGTCGGGCAAGGCGAGCTTCATTCTGAACGAAGTATCCCGCCGACGAGCAGTGCACCCGGAGTTAAAGGTAAAGCTTTTAGGACGAAAAGAATGACTAAAATCCTTCTCACACGTTGTACATGAACGCACTAGGTCATCTTCTGTGCTGATAGCCTCTTTGAGGAAGATGATGCACAGAGATGTTTCATCTTTTACGCCCACATTTCTAATGTGTCAGCGTAAAAACTCCATATTTTTGCAGTCAGGCGTAAAAGCTTTGACTGTCGAAACTTGGCGTATACTATAAAAGTTGAGTTTTACGCTTCTGAATGACAATTCCGGCATAATAACTCAAACTTTGGCAGTCTGGCGTAAAACACAGACTGTCAGATTTTTTGTGTATACTGCCAGTCTTGAATTTTATGCCTTGGAATAAGATTCCAGCATAAAAGATCAAGTCTTTTACAGTCTTGGCGTAAAGCACAGACTGTTGATTTTTAGCATATGCTGCAAGATTGTAATGTCTAGTATAGAAACTGACGTGTCTTTTTTGCATTTTGCAGTTAACTTGCATGCATATCCGCTGGCCGAGGTGATGGGTTCTTCTGCCGGGATGCTGCATTCCAACTACCTGGAGGATTTGTCCCACGTGACATTTTCTATCTCCGGACCCCAGTATTCTGAAGGAAGGGGAATCCTGATATCGGCTGAGGGCGAGCGAAAGCTGTTGAACATGATCAACGGAGAGCCCCTGACGTATAGACGAGGCCCAATATATAAAGCCGGCTTTTCTCTTCGGGGACATGATTGACAAGCAGTCCCAGACGAAGCCCAAGAAAGAACTCTGGGTTTTCCCTGCCGGGGGCTTGGTCATGTATCTGCCCAAGATGCTGAGAGACTACCCCATCTCGGCATTCTTTCATGCTACACATCCCAGGAGGATGTCGTGGACGCTGACTCCCGATCTTCACGGCCGACCGGGGAAGATATTTTACCAGAAAGGATCTGGCCAAGGGTTATTTGTCAGTCACCCTTCCGGCTCGGTGATGCCGTTCAGGGGATTGTATCCGGGCAGTGTCCCGAGTGAAGACAATTTACTGCTCCAGCCGGTCCAGTTACCGACTTTCTGCAATAATTTCATGGGACATGGGGGAGTATACCCCAAGGTTAATCATCGGACAAGTGGGTGGATCACCCCCAATAAATCTTCGATGGGCTCGCTTAGCTGACTAGGCCCTGAAGCATTTTCAGACTGAGCTGGAGAGCATTGGTCTGTACGCAGCTGTGAATGCTACCAGTGTTGGGTTACCTCTCAACCCTAGCCTGTTTCTGGCTCTGATGGAGCGATATATCTCGCTCACCGGGACTTTCGCCACTCCACTGGGGGAGTTGGGATTGGCCCTTCACGAGATGGCAGAGATTTCAAGACTGCCATTGGGCGATACTCCTTATGAAGAGTATGTTCCCACAAACCGGGATTTGGGGGATTCAGACCCTCGGGTAGTGGCAGTGTACCAGGAGCTGATGTGCCACTACCTTGCTTGCACCGTATTTTATAATGAGCCTTCAGACTTGGCTCATACAAATAAATGGGCGTCCTACCTCTTTTTTCACCGGGCCAGGGCTGCTAAGCCAGAGAAAATCTTGGATAGCAAGGATCAACCTCTGAGCTTTCTGAGCGTGCTTAGTGCTCAGGTAGTTGACGATCTTATGGAAGACGCTGGGGCTCCAGATCAGATTCTCGACAAAGGGATAGGGAAATATCCTGCAGGCACTAAGGCCTACAGTTATTTGAGGCATTGCCGCAGGCCTCTGTCCAAGGAAGCTCAACTGGCTGGCTTCCTCTCTATATGGCTGCGCCGACTGGTGGTACCCGGTATTGTATCTGCTTACCGCATTCACCGCAACACGCTATGGCCTGCTGTGCGTCTGGTGTTCAGGGCAAGACTGGGCTTGCTCCCTGCCATGGTGTGCCATATACAAGCTGGCCTGAGGGCCATTACCGATGGGCTGCTTGCCGATGAAACTCGGTGTGATAGCTTTCCCAGGGTAGAATTACCATACCTGTATTTGATGGGATGGTTAATTTTTCATAACCCCAGGGTGATGTCTCCCGGCTCTGGAAGTAGTTCGGGGGGTAATTTCTTGCTGAATTACAAGAATTCCTCCTGGAATGTGACCACAGTTTTAGACTGTCGGTGGGCGCTGAATTTCAGTCACAGCTGGAAGCTCTTCTGCACTGTCCCCTCTGTACATCTCAATCAATAGGGGATCAGACTTCAGGATATAGGCGATGGAAAGACCGTTGTTTCTCTTGAGGCTTTTAATTGGTTGGTCTGCATTAGACCTTCCCATTTAGTGTACAGAAGTGAAGACCATTACTTCTTGGAGCCCTACCTGCCTAGTCGGTTTGCCAGGCAATTTGGGTATGACCAATTGCATGTGGGAAATGTCGTTACCAGCTTCAGGTCCAGGGGTGGACTCATTGATGGAGCGAGAGGATGGCAATACTTCATCATGGGTTGCACTGAAGTAATTTTTACCGTGCCCGTCATTTTACTCTCCATGGAGCTGCGCATCCTCCACTCGTATGTCCAGTTCTATGTGGCAACCAACACCTTCCATCACGATTTTGATATACATAGAAGTTTTAGGATGCCCTCATCCAAGTCCGCGGGAAGAGACAAAATCCCCTCGGTCTCCTCTGACGAGGGTACAGATTCCGTCAATCCAGATGAGCCTCTGTTGGCGGTACCGAGGGGTGAAATACCTCTGCCTGCAGTGGCTTTGGTCATCTCTGGTAAGCGAAGGGCTCCTGTTATGAAGGAGACTTCCCCTCGCAAGAAGAAGAAGAAGAAGGTGGTTAGTCGTCCTCTCAGGATTCCCGGCCATGAGGCTCCTAGAAGTGAACCAGCTGCTTTCCCTGTTGGGGACGATTCTTTGATTGGAGGTTCCTCGCCTTTTAGAGAGGGAACCTCCACAGTTCCGGCTGGCGGTGCCGGAGAATTCCTGCTTGAGGCTGCTGTCACTGCTACCGCTTCAGGTAGTGGTATGAGATCGCCTTCGAGGCCGAGTCGAATAAGGATATCTTTATCCATATCAGCATTGAGAGAAACCCCTGCCGTGTCTGTAGGTGCACCCAGCGAGATTCCACCTGGTGAAGATTCGGAAGAATGCCTGCCGATGTCAGTTTGTATACCACCTTCTCCAGGTATGACAGCTCGCTTAGCATCATTAAGAAATGATTTAGCTGTACTGGCCGCAGACGCGACATATACACCATCGGCCATGGGTAAATATCGTCTTTATGCCTCTTTTTACGAAAATTAACAACCTTTTGATATTAACTCTCTTTTGTCTTCTTTTCAAGGGAAGACATCTACGGGGAGGGCAGTGTTGACGCGCCTTTTGGCTCTGTTTCAGCTCCTGGCGATGACAAGGAGGTGCCTGACTTCGAAGAGGAAACATTTTCGGGTGTCGGCTCGCCCGAAGTGGTTCTAATATCTCAAGAGGAGGATGCGCCTGTCATTGCGACATTGCCTCCTTTGAGTACGCCGGTCACTTCGTCCGGTGTTGGCGCATCTTCTTTTGTCGCACCACCTGTTGAGACGACGGCTGTGGCAACATCGTCTGCGGTCGTTCCTGGAGAGAGGTTCGCCAATATTGCATCCACTCCCAACGTCCATTCAAATTTGGCCATGCTGACTGAGCAGTATACCGGTATCTTCTACACCACTATAAAAACATTGATATCAATGGTGTTAGAGAAGAATCTAGGCTTCGAGGCGCTGAGGAGGTCCTCTCAGTTTGCGATAGTGCCGATCAGAGAATTCAACGACACTGGGATAGCTAACACACTGGAGGAGATAGTTTGTAAATCCCCTGATTTTCAAGAATTTTTTAAATTTGATTTTTCAAGAATTTTCTGGAATTTTCTGGGATTTTTCTGTAACTAAATTCAGGTGTTTTAATTATTAAATAATTTTTAAATGATAATAAATAATATGAAAATAATATTTTATGGTGTAAAATAAAAAACTAGACTTAGGGTAATTTTCTGGGAATTTATTGGACCCCGAAAATATTTTTAAAAGCCAAAAACATATTTTAAATAATTAATTAAATAAAACCCAAAATAAACCGGGCTGAACCGGGTTCAAACCGGGCTGAACCGGCCTGAACCCGGTCTAGCTGAACTCGATCGGACCGACCGCACTAGCGGGTCGGGTCGGGTCCGCCCGACCGAACCGGCACCCGCCCGAACCCGCTAGACTCTTCTCTCCCAAACCCGACCCTTGGCCTCCCCTCCGCCGGCCTCCCAGCCGCCCGTTCGCCTCCCCGCGCCGCTCTGGATCCCTGCAATGGCCGTCGACCCGAACGCCCAGCTCCTCCTCTCCCCTCCCGCACCGGCCGCCCGCTTTACCTCATTCTTCCCCCTATAAAGCCCCTGCCATTTCCGGCCATCTTTCCCCTCTTCTCCTTCCTCCGCCGCGAGACCCGGCCCCTCCTTCCTCCTCGCCTCCAGCGCCTCCCTGAGCTCCGCCCTCTTCCTGCAGCCACCTCCGGCTCCAGCACCGACCCGCCAGAGCCCAGAAGCGGCTGCCCTCGCCTCCAGCGCTTCCCCGAGCACCTCACAGTCCGTCGTCTTCCCCGGAACCAACACCTCAGTCGACCACCCTGGCTCCGTCCCGCCTCGTCGGAGCCGCCGTCCTCCCCACCGTGTAGTGCCGACGCAACCCCGAGCCGACGACACAGCTGCAGTGCCGCCAAGCTCTGGTCCAGCCTCCCCGAATCCTAACCCTAGGCGACTCAGCCCTCGGACACGTGTTAGACACGAGTCGGACACGGAATTTTTGGTTTCCAAGAGCCCTGTTTAGGTACCCGTATCTCTCTGCTCGGTTACCCATTTTTGATTCCGTTTGTTGTATCGCGAACCCTGTGTGACCCTCTCGGTGCACGTGTAACCCGCTCGGTGCATCGCGTCTTGTGGCGATCGCGAACCGCGATCCAAAAACAGGAAAAATAACGCCCTATTTCACCCCGGAACCGAGTACGCCCTGCCAAACGGGACGACTTGGTCACGTGCGGTCTTCACCGATACGTGCACGTCGTTGATACGGACGTGTGGGATTTCGCAGAAGCTGATTCGGATGTATGTGCACACCGGAATCAGTGCGTATCCGCGGACAACGTTCCGTATCCGACTTTTCTGTATCTCACTGTAACTTAGTGTATACACGTCGGATCGAGACAAAACTTGTGCCATCGGACTCGTAGCAATATGCTGGTCCTGTGAGCCAAGTTTGGTTCAATTCTGAGAACGTTGACAAAATCGCGTATCGTGGGCCCCACAGGCTCCACTTGACGGGCGATTTTGTGATCGGCTCATCGGAATCCAATGCTGGAAGTTTCGTTGGGTTTGTATCATCGTTCCTGACCTGTTGACACTAAATTTGACAGATTTAGAGACCTTTGACCCTGGCACATTTTTTGGTGCAAAGCGACCCACATGTGGACCCCGCCTTGACCCAAAATTGTCTTTTTTGCTTCTGTGTCCAAATTGGACTCAAGGACAGGCATTTCTAGCTGATTAATATTTTCTGGATCTGATGGTAATGTTTGTTTCAGCAACCGGAGCAGTTTCTGCAATTCCTGCTGAAGTCAGAGCTACAATTGGAGCCGGAATCCCAGGCAAGTGTACCTTGCCAATCTCTGCAGTTTTTGCTACTTATGTCCTTGATATATATATTTGTTGTACATGCTTCAACCTAGGACCGTGTGACTTACTTAGCGTCCGATTAATAGTCGGGTGCCAACTTCGTACGCGGAGTTGTGTAAAGTCACCTAGAGATGGATATCGTGACCCTTTGCATTCTCGTACTTACATTATCAAGTACGTTTTACCCAGGACACCTGACACTATTCATGATACAGAATCGTCCTGAGATATTCATGGTGATTTTGTATAGGATACAGTTTTTATGACTTATTCCTTTACTTAGATATTATATGACTGGATGCATTAGTTATGATCCTATATGGCATGGACATGAGACGTCGTGGACATGAGATGCATGATTATATTGGGTGGAGAGAGTCACACAAAACTACAGGTTGATTATATATTATGCTGGCGTCTTAGTCTCACTACGAGCTAGACAACCACATGATATCACTGCTACCGGCTCCCCGACACAGAGCTTGTAGTAGTTTCAGCCTGAGTTCTAGTGCAGCTCTTATCTTGCATATCACTTAGATGGTTATATAGTTTACCCTATTTATTTCATTATCTGCTGCACTGTATTTATTTTGGCATGAGCTTTCTTGTACCTTGCTATGTCCCCTGAGGACCTGGATCCGGATTATGTCCCCAGGATTAGCAGACGAGTTCGACACAGAGATATACAGGACAGGAGCATTAGCAGGAACAGTAGCAGACACTGGAGCAGTACCAGAACCAGCAGTCGAGTGACTTCTACGGTATTTTCTGAGTATATCCTGTTTCCATACTCAGTACTTTTGTTGATATCTTTGTCTTTGTATCTTGACAGTTGTATCATACTTGTATCGGGCTTGTTCCCCAATTTATGTATTTGTGACTTGATGATGATATTTTTATTTCCTTTTGTTGCTAATAAAATATTCATTTTCTGTTGATGAGATTAGTAGATTTAGACCCCTGACTATTATTTTACAGCTTAAGTATGCCCCGATGGATCCATTAAATTGGGTTTGTCCATCGGTGTATGCTGCTGGCCATTGCCACGTGTCCAGTCCCTCGGTATTTTGGGATTGGAGCGTGACATGGTTTTTGTGGTGGCCCATGCAGGTCAACGACTAAATTGTTCGGTTTCAACTTAGGGACCGAACAGGCCTGCAATAAGATAGGATAAGTTTTAGGATCTCATCCACTTGCTTGAAACGTTCTTGATATCCGTATCGGATTCGAATCAATTTCTTGAATTGTATCCTGCCTTGATTTCTGTACGCCTCTTATTGTTTATTTTGGTTGCAGAGTTATGGATTCACGAGCAAACGACGAGACTCCTACAATATCACCACGGAATGATTTGGTAACCAATGAAGAGGAAGTAACACCAGTTGACGAAGGTCAATCTGCTCAACAGCACAGTCAAGCGAATCAGCAAGATGATATTCCACCATCAACACAGTTTACTCCACCAATGTCCGTAATTCCACAAGGGTAGGCCATGGACGGACAGCAGATGTTTCAAATGATCTATACAATAATGCAAGCTCAATAAGAGGCTTTGAGTCGTAGCCTAGTAAGCGCACTAGAGCAGGCAGATCTACCAGCACGACGACCAACGAAGGGCTCTATTACCGACTTCCGCCAGCTGAAGCCCCGTACCTTCTCAGGCAAGGAAGAGCCCACAGAAGTTCATGAATGGCTCACCAACACTCAATATCAATTAGAAGCAGCTGAGATTCCATGAGAACGTTGGATGACTGCAGTCAGAATGCAATTGACGGACAATGATCATCACTGGTGGCTATCTGAGGAGACACGGCTCGGACCAGACCAAGTCACTTGGTAAGAGTTCTCTAGACTCTTTCAGGAGATGTACATTCCAGCTATCGCCCGATCAGAACTTTGCAACAAGTTCAATCACCTCACTCAAGACAGTATGACAATGGAAGAGTACAAAGAGGAGTTCATTCGTCTGAGTCATTTTGCCCCTACTTTGATTCAGACAGAAGAAGAAAAGGCTGAGAAGTTCTTCGACGGACTAAACATTGAGCTACAGAAACTAATTGGATCCGTTGCACCTACTTCGTACTCGGACGTCCTTGCTGCAGCACGACGCATGGAGCGCATCATCAGGAGAGAGACCAGTCTGAAACGGCCATCCACATCAGCACCAGCCGGAGCACCACAAGAAGAAGTTGCAAAAAGACCCCATATACACCAACCATCGGGAGCATCTCCACAGGCACTACCTGTCTGTCAATATTGTCGCAAGCGAGGCCATACCGAGATCGAGTGCAGACGAAAAAGAAGATTATGTTTAGTTTGCGGATCCAGTCAGCATTTAGTGAAGGAATGTCCCGAGCGTCGAGAAGGAGCACCAACGGTAAACCAACAAGCGTTATCAGTACCGAGGCCAACCTATCCAGCGTTGGGAGCACCACAAACGAAAGTTCAAGAAGTCCTACCACCAGCTCCAGGAGGGTATCAGCCGAGGACACCTTTGATATCCCAGGCACTGCTCTTCCAGCAGGCTCAACAGCAGCAGAGGAATCGACGGCAAGTACGCGGACAAGCCCTGACGATGACCTTGGAGAACGCGTAGAATCATGGAGTAGCTAATACGCATAAGTTTTTCTAGTTTTCGTTTCTAGTATCGTCTTAGTTCGTGCCTGCTGGTTCGTGACCCTAGACTTCACCTGACAGTTATAAATTGCTAATAGTAGATAACCTAGTGTTAACCTAGTAATTTATTTTGAACTTGCCAATAACTTAGAATATTTATAAATGATAACCTGATAAGTTTTAAAGGATAACTTGGTTTTCTAAAACTGTAAATTTCTAGATTTCCTACAGTTGGGAAATTTTATAACATTTAATGCTGAGGAAAATAATTTTTTTTAGGTGTTACTCTCAACCTTGATTCTCCTTGATTTTGATGTGCTTCAAACAATGTTTGCAACCGTGTCATCTCTGTTGACCGATTATTCTTTGATTGCGAGGACGCAATCCTCTTAAGGGGGATAGATTATAAACCCCCTGATTTTCAAGAATTTTTAAAATTTGATTTTTCACAAATTTCTGGAATTTTTTGGGATTTTTCTGTAATTAAATTCAGGTGTTTTAATTATTAAATAATTTTTAAATGATAATAAATAATATTAAAATATTATGAAAATAATATTTTATGGTATAAAATGAAAAACTAGACTTAGGGTAATTTTCTGGGAATTATTGGACCCCGAAAACATTTTTAAATGCCAAAAACCTATTTTAAATAATTAATTAAATAAAACCCAAAATAAACCGGGCTGAACCGGGTTCAAACCGGGCTGAACCGGCCTGAACCCGGTCCAGCTGAACCCGACCGGACCTACCGCCCTAGCGGGTCGGGTCGGGTCCGCCCGCCCGAACCGGCACCCGCCCGAACCCGCTAGACTCTTCTCCCCCAAACCCGACCCTTGGCCTCCCCTCCGCCCGCCGCCCGTTCGCCTCCCCGTGCCGCTCTGGATCCCTACAACGGGCGCCGACCCGAACGCCCAGCTCCTCCTCTCCCCTCCCGTACCGGCCGCCCGCTTCACCTCCTTCTTCCCCCTATAAAGCCCCTGCCATTTCCGGCCATCTTTCCCCTCTTCTCCTTCCTCCGCCGCGAGACCCGGCCCCGCCTTCCTCCTCGCCTCCAGCGCCTCCCTGAGCTCCGCCCTCTTCCCGCAGCCACCTCCGACTCCAGCACTGACCCGCCAGAGCCCAGAAGTGGCTGCCCTCGCCTCCAGCGCTTCCCCGAGCACCTCACAGTCCGTCGTCTTCCCCGGAACCAACGCCTCAGTCGGCCACCCTGGCTCCGTCCTGCCTCGCCGGAGCCACCGTCCTCCCCGCCGTGCAGTGCCGACGCAACCCCGAGCGGACGATACAGCCGCAGCGCCGCCAAGCTCCGGTCCAGCCTCCCCGAACCCTAACCCTAGGCGACTCAGCCCTCGGACACGTGTTGGACACGAGTCAGACACGAAATTTTCGGTTTCCAGGAGCCCTGTTCAGGTACCCATATCTCTCTGCTCGGTTACCCATTTTCGATTCCGTTTGTTGTATCGCGAACCCTGTGTGACCCTCTCGGTGCCCGTGCAACCCGCTCGGTGCATCGCGTCCTGTGGCGATCGCGAACCGCGATCCAAAAATAGGAAAATTAACGCCCTATTTTACCCCAGAACCGAGTATGCCCCGCCAAACGGGACGACTTGGTCATGTGCGGTCTTCACCGATACGTGCGCGTCATTGATACGGACATAAGGATTTCGCAGAAGATGATTCGGATGTGCGTGCACACCGAAATCAGTGTGTATCCGCGGACAACGCCCCGTATCCGACTTTTCTGTATCTCGCTGTAACTTAGTATATACACGTCGGATCGAGACGAAACTTGCGCCATCGGACTCGTAGCAATACGCTGGTCCTGTGAGCCAAGTTTGGTTCGATTATGAGAACGTTGACAAAATCGCGTATCGTGGGCCCCACAGGCTCCACTTGACGGGCGATTTTGTGATCGGCTCATCGGAATCCAATTCTGGAAGTCCCGTTGGGTTCGTATCATCGTTCCTGACCTGTTGACACTAAGTTGGACAGATTTGGAGACCTTTGACCCTGACACATTTTTGGTGCAAAGCGACCCACATGTGGACCCCGCATTGACCCAAAATTGTTTTTTTCCCCTGTGTCCAAATTGGACTCAAGGACAGGCGTTTCTAGCTGATTAATATTTTCTGGATCTGATGGTGATGTTTGTTTCAGCAACCGGAGCAGTCCCTCTAATTCCTGCTGAAGTCAGAGCTACAATTGGAGCCGGAATCCCAGGCAAGTGTACCTTGCCAATCTCTGCAGTTTTTGCTACTTATTTCCTTGATATATATATTTGTTGTACATGCTTCAACCTAGGACTGTGTGACTTACTTAGCGTCCGATTAATAGTCGGGTGCCAACTTCGTACGCGGAGTTGTGTAAAGTCACCTAGAGATGGATATCGTGACCCTTTGCATTCTCGTACTTACATTATCAAGTACGTTTTACCCAGGACACCTAATACTATTCATGATACAGAATCGTCCTGAGATATTCATGGTAATTTTGTATAGGATACAATTTTCATGACTTATTCCTTTGCTTAGATATTATATGACTGGATGCATTAGTTATGATCCTATATGGCATGGACATGAGACGTCGTGGACATGAGATGCATGATTATATTGGGTGAAGAGAGTCACACAAAACTACAGGTTGATTATATATTATGCCGGCGTCTTAGTCTCACTACGAGCTAGACAACCACATGATATCACTGCTACCGGCTCCCCGACACAGAGCTTGTAGTAGTTTCAGCCTGAGTTCTAGTGCAGCTCTTATCTTGCATATCACTTAGATGGTTATATAGTTTACCCTATTTATTTCATTATCTGCTGCACTGTATTTATTTTGGCATGAGCTTTCTTGTACCTTGCTATGTCCCCTGAGGACCTGGATCCGGATTATGTCCCCAGGATTAGCAGACGAGTTCGACACAGAGTTATACAGGACAGGAGCATTAGCAGGAACAGTAGCAGACACTGGAGCAGTACCAGAACCAGCAGTCGAGTGACTTCTACGGTATTTTCTGTGTATATCCTGTTTCCATACTCAGTACTTTTGTTGATATCTTTGTCTTTGTATCTTGACAGTTGTATCAGACTTGTATCGGGCTTGTTCCCCGATTTATGTATTTGTGACTTGATGATGATGTTTTTATTTCCTTTTATTGCTAATGATATATTCATTTTCTGTGGATGAGATTAGTAGATTTAGACCCCTGACTATTGTTTTACAGCTTAAGTATGCCCCGATGGATCCATTAAATTGGGTTTGTCCATCGGTGTATGCTGCTGGCTATTGCCACGTGTCCAGTCCCTCGGTATTTTGGGACTGGGGCGTGACATAGTTAATGGTTTGGAGCAACCTATTAACAAATATTTGCAGCTATCTCGAGGCAGCGTTGACGGTCTCGTTCAAGCTAGGTATGACTCCCTGACTGCAGAGCTTGCTGGGCAATTGGAATCTTTGAATAAATCCGTCCAGGAACAGCAGCAGGAGATGGATCATGAGCGTGCCGAACTGGAATATGTCATTCCTCAGCTGACTCAATGCGAAGTCGACTACGAGGAAGTGACAGCAAGGGTCCGCAGATTGAGAGATAAACTAGCTCAAGCGGAGGAGAAGGCTGTTTCTTTGTCGGCCTCTCGAGATGTGCTGAAGCGTCGAATAAAGACCCCTCAACAGAACCTGGCGCATGTGGGTGTCGTCCACGCAGGTTTTGCACATGCTCGGTCCGAGCTAGTTGCTTTGAACAATGATGCGGCAAGGTTGGAACGGGCTCGCGCCGACGTCTTGAACTCCAGGGATGAGAGAATGGCTGCTCTGGCACGACAGATTCGCGACCTAACCGCTCCCCCCAAATGATGTACTTTTTTGCTTTTAAATGTACTTTTACTCTTTTTGGGAACAATAAAGAGGCTTTCATCTGACTTTGTGGACCCATCATTTTGGAATATAAATGACAGATTTGGGTGAAAGTGATATCAGAGGTAATATGGACGTGATATACTCTCGGTAAGCTTCAGCAGGACATATCTATTCAGAGGTTATATGGACGTGATAGAATATGCTCCGACTAAAATTTGTACACAAAACACTATCAGAGGTAATATGGACGTGATAGGTCTTGAAGTTCCAAATTAGTTAAACATATCTATTCAGAGGTTATATGGACATGATAGAATACGATCCAACTAGTTTCATTTTAGAAGTAGTATTGTCAGAATGAGATCTTCACCATACTCCATTTGAGCAAAGGAGGTTAAGCGTAGTACCTTTTCAAGAATTTGCCATTGATAGGAGCCATCAACAAGTCTTCGTTAGGCTTGGCTAACCTGTAAGCGCCGTTTGAGAAAGTCGCCTCGATCACATAAGGGCCTTCCCATTTGGGTTGGAATTTACCCTTACTCTTGTGAGTAAGAATCATCGGCCTTCTCACAGCTAAAACTAGCTCGCCAACTTTGAACACTTTTTTCTTTACTTTTTGATTAAAAGCTTTGAAAATGCGTGCCTGGTAGAACGCGTTGCTCTGTTGTGCTTGGAGGCGTTTCTCGTCTAATCCTTCTAGCTCTTGAAGCCTTAACAGGTCATTCTTTTCTTGAGTCAATTCATTAGCCACTGCTATCCTGAGTGACAGAATTTGGACTTCGATGGGGAGAACTGCTTCGCTTCCGTAAACCAATGAGAATGGGGTGCAACCCGTCGGTGCTCGTACCGTTGTGCGGTATGCCCAGAGACATTCTTCTAGCTTCTCATTCCAATCCCTCTTGTTCGAAGAGACAAACTTTTTCAAGAGTTTGATAATAGTTTTGTTGAAAGCTTTCACCAAACCATTAGCAGCAGGATTATATGTCGTAGAGGCCATATTTTGTATCCGATTTTTATCGCAAAATCGATGAAACGCTTAGCTGATGAATTGAGGCCCATTGTTATAAATTATCCTCCGGGGTATCCCAAAGCGATAAATGACATGATGCTTGATGAAGCTGATCATATTAGATGCCTTCACCTCAGCAAGAGGGATCGCCTCTGCCCATTTGGAGAAATAATCCGTGATGGCCAGTATGAACCTGTGACCTCTGGAAAAAGACGGGTAAATAGGACCAATGATATCCATACCCCATGCTTCGAAAGGCCAGGATACCACCGTATGATATAGATGTTCAGAAGGTTGATGTATAAAGTCTGCATGGACCTGACAGGCTTTACATTATTTTGTATACCTTATTGCATCTGTGATCATAGTAGGCCAGTAATAGCCTATTTTCCTGATGCGATCCTGTAGCTTAGGACCGGGTTGATGCGCTCCGCATACGCCATCGTGAGCTTCACGGATAACCAGTTTTGTATCATCATCGGAGAGACATCTCAATAGTAGTCCATCATAGGTCCGGCGATATAGACACTGTGAAGACGCATCAAAGTAGAAGCGTAATGATCGTCTTTTGACGGATAGTGCTTCTTTAGGGTCCTCCGGCAAGATTCTGTATGCCACGAAATCTATAAAGGGACTTCTCAGTCTCTCTTGGGAGGATCAGTATTCACAGCGTAGCTGTGTTCTATGTGAAAGTTATTTTTCACATAGAATAAATCTCTGTTAAGAAGGATCACCGAATTCTGCCTTCTTATAGGAGTAGCTAAGTCTGCGGCTAGACTGGCTATGGCATCAGCTTCCAGATTCTGAGATCAAGGTACATGCTCTAGGAAGAACCCTTTGAATGTTATGGCTATCTCGACCGTTGCTCGATGATAGGGGATGAGGTCTGGATTCCGAACTTCATATATTTCTCTGACTTGATTGACGATCAGCAGAGAATCACCGAAAGCTTCCAAAGGTTCGACGCCCAATTCTTTAACGACTTGGAGCCCGATTAGTAGAGCATTATACTCCGCCACATTATTGGAACATGGCTCGCTAAGAGAATATGCTCGATAGATGACGAGTTTATCAGGAGTAACCAGGATAATTCCTACTCCTGAAACCACGTTTTCCCTGGGACCAGTCCTGGAGGCACCATCGAAGAATAGTTGCCATGCATCACTTTCCATCGCGGAATTACATTATGCAACTTCGTCGAAAATATCCTCGTATAGTTTGGAGGCCTCCGGGATCGGATGAGCAGCTAGGAAATCAGCCAATGCTTGGCCTTTAATGGACTTCTGAGGGACGTACACCATGTCATACGGTGTTAATAGCATCGCCCAAGTTGCAAGTCGGGAATTAAGAACACTTGGCTTGTTCATCAGTACCCGAAGGGGATTGATCCTGGAGATGATATGAATAGTCTGGCCTGTGACATAGTGTCGCATTTTCTGAATAGCGAACATCAGAGCCAAGCATTCTTTTTCCACCGGGCTGTACCGGTGTTCAGCTCCGACCATCATCCTGCTTAGATAGTAGATAGCCTGTTCATGACCCACATCGTTCTTCTGTGCGAGAAGATCTCCCAGAGAATGATCCATCGCTCGAACGTACAGCAAGAATGGTCTTCCTATTATGGGAGGCACCAGAACTGGCGGATTAGTGAGGTAGCGTTTGATATCATTAAACGCTTGCTGACAGGCTTCATCCCACACGAAGGATACACCTTTCTTCATGAGACGAGAAAAAGACTGACATCTCCCAGAGAGGTTGGATATGAATCTCCGGATATAAGCCAGACGACCTTGAAATCCCCTGAGTTCTCTCAGATTATGGGGCGGTCGCATTTTTAAGATGGCCCTGACTTTATCAGGTTCCACTTGAATGCCTTTAGCGGTAATGACAAATCCCAGGAATTTACCACTAGATACACCCAGAAAGGACTTTGTAGGATTCATTTTGAGTTGATATTGGCGCATCAACTCAAATACTGTCTTCAAGTCTTGGATGTGATTATCCTTGAGGCGGCTTTTGACAGCTACATCGTCCACGTAACATTCTACTGTCTTGCATAAATGCTCATGGAATATGTTACTCATAGTCCGTTGGTACGTAGCCCCGATATTCTTCAATCCGAAGGGCATGACCGTATAGCAATATACCACCAATGGTATCCGGAAGGTAGTATGCTTCTCGTCTTCAGGATGCATCTTGATTTGATTGTATCCTGAAAATCCGTCCATGAAAGACATACGTTCAAAACCGCATGTATTGTCAATCATGACGTCGATAATGGGAAGAGGAAACTCATCCTTGGGGCAGGCTGCATTCAGATCTCGGTAATTGATGCAGACACGTACTTTCCCATTTTTATTCATGACCGGGACAACATTGGCGACCCAGTCGGGATGTTGTTCTTCCCGGATGAAACCGCAGGCTATCAACTTCTTGATTTCAGCTTCAATGGCGTCCATCATATCCGGGCGGAACCGGCGTTGGTGCTGCTTCACAGGCTCCGAATCGGGCAATATATTAAGTTTATGAGTAGCTACATTTGGATCAAGACCTGGCATATCCTCATAATTCCATGCAAAGACGTCGATATATTCTTTTATCAGCTGGATAACTTCTTCCCTTTCTTCTTCGAAAAGATTGTTACTGATAATTATCGGCTTTGGCGAAAGTTCATCCCCAATATCAATCTGGATAACTTTATCTTCAGTGGGAGGTTCTCTCTGCTCGAACCGGAATTTCCATTGTGTATCCATTTATTGAACCCAAGCGTCATTCTTAAACGGTTCGGATTCTTGTTCGTCTGCTTCGAAGGAATCTGCCACTACCATATTTACTGATAATGTTCGTTCGAGAGCATCAGATAAGTCGGAGGGCGACGAGCCATTTTGAAAAGAGGAAAAGATATCCTCGTTTGACTCAGAAGTTGCAAGAGAGGTGGTATACCCTAACCCGAAACGAGTTCTTTGACAGTAGGGATCGCCGTGCAGCGGCATTCGTCTGCCTTTCCCGTAGTTGAGACCTGGTTCCAGCTTCAAGTCATAACCCATACTTTGCATGATCTTCAAAGCTTGCAGACTGTATCTGTGAACTTGTATTTTACCAGCATCGTCATCGAAAGAATCTTCTTGTATGGTCGGTTCGTTGTGCATACGGCCGAAGACTATTGAACGATGATTGCTGCAGGCAGGCGGGACAATAAAGATAGAACCCTCATGTGGTCCATATGTCGTGATGACATTGGACGATGATGCTACTTTCCACACATACGGATGATAGGAATCTATAGCTTCCAAGAAATTTTGTGCTATAGGTTCTACATCGTCATGGGGAGAGGATTCCTGATTTGGAATTTGAGCATCAATATACTGGAAAAGAGGACCTTTATTATCATCCAAAATCGCGTTCCTGGTTGCATTTACATCAATCGGCTGCCTGTTGCACCAAAGGTTGATGACCAAGGGTGGAGGCTTCTGGTTCAAAGTGATCACTAGAGGATCACCTCCTCTTCCTGACCTGGTTTTGTTCAGGTGGATAGCCATAGGCTCCATGGCTTTTGGACGAGTAGTCCGCCCTTTCACCTTGATTGACAGAGGTTGTTCGGCAGAGGGTTCTTCTGGCTCCCGGTGGAATTCCTTTCCTGCTTCGCCTGTCACCTCTTCCATGTAGTCTTAAGAGTACAACATGGCATCAGAGTAGTAGGATTCTACTCCTTTAAACGGGTTCAGGTTAGCAAACTCCATTTGTACTGTTCCTTGGGCATCTACATATTTAAAGCATTGATGTAGAGTCGAAGGAACGATATTGTGGTCGTGGATCCAAGGTCTACCCAGCAGAATATTGTAGGACACCTCTGAATCAATGACATAACATGTAGCCACTAATCTGAGGTCACCAATCTGGATTCTTAGGCGAATTTCCCCCAGTGGCTTACTTTTTCTGGCGTTGAAACCCACGATTGTAGTGGTGGTGTAAGCCAATTCGCTAGTAGGAATCCTCAGCGGCCTGAGCAGACTATGAGGAATGATGCTGATCGATGATCCCGGATCTATGTAAATCCGGTCGACCTCCATGGAACTGACGTAGCCGGTGTAATAGAGGGGTCTGTCATGCCTGTTATGTTTCAACAGCATGTCATCTTGAGTGAAAGTGATATTCGGGACCACCTCCATCACACTGTGGCATTTTGGACATGCCATGGGTTCTTCGTCAGGGGACTTGAGCTGGGTCAAGTATGCATCCGCCTATATTAATGCTTCACTCAGGGCTTGACGAGTGTCTTGAGAGAGCCTGAGTAGTTCAAAGATGGACAACCTGGCTGGTGTATTAGCCAATTGGGCCAGGATGTCGAAGTTGTATGGCTTCTCTAAACCTTTGTTTTGAATGTTTTTCAAAGGTTTATCGAAACGCACTTCCTTTTGCTTCCCTTTGTTCGCCGAAGTTGGTCTCGAAGGACCGGCCTGTGGTATGGCGGGTTCCGGTTCGGAAGGCTTGGTAGCTGAAGCGTCTGCCGGTGCATCTTCCTGACTTGCTTCACAGTCCTTGAGGTAAGCTTTTCCTGAACGGGTTCCAGTAGCCAAAACCTCATCTTCTGATGCCGAGTGTACCATAATTATGTGACACAGTTTATGCTTCGAGTTCTTCTTAGACTTAGCCTTAGCAGCTTGAGTCTCTTTCTCGATCTTTGACACCAGATTTGGATGAACCCATATGATCTCGCCCCGCTGGGTAGTTAGGAGTACCAGGTCATGATTTTGACCCCTAGCTGGAGGGAGATTAACGATGTTCATCGTTGTCAGGGAAATAGGTATAACACCGTCCGGGACTTCTTGGGGAGGCAGATTGCCAAATTGCAGAGAGATCATGTTGGCTATGACCGTCTTCTCGCTGTTGCGCAGAGTGATGGCCTTAGCATCGATCAGCTCCTGGATCTTCCTCTTCAGTACATAACACGTCTTTGTAGGGTGGTGTATGTATCTATGGAAGATGCAGTACTTGGGGTTGTTAGTACTGTCGACTTTATTAGGCCGCTTCTCCTCAGGAAGGGTAATCTTGCCGCTTTTGACGAGACACTCGAATATGCTCGGAATATCGTCGTCGTCGAAAGAGTATACTTCAATGGGCCTGGAAGTCCCAGGTTTCGTCTGTGTGGTTGCCGCAGTCTTTTGCCTGGACGTATTGATTGCCAGATCTTCTTTTTCTTTGGAACCACGAGGATGGTCGTCGTTGGGGATTACCTCTTGCCTCTATCAGAGGCAGAGATCATGATGCCATTATCACGCGCCTTCCGACTGTTATCCTCGGCGGCTACCGCTGAGATAATGAACGAGGGCCAATCATGGAACTGATATGGTCATATGAACACCAAGATTTCGGGAAGAAGGTTTTTCCTGCAAATGTCCACTAATGTCGAGTCTGGAACTCCGGGAGGCATTTGTAAAGTGGCTTGACAAAAACGTTCAATGAAAGTGCGAACGTCCTCTTTTTCCTTCTGCTTGACTTCGATGAGAGAGGACATAGACATGTCCATCCCTCCCTCGTAGAATCGTGCGAAGAATAGAGCCTTGAAGTCTTCAAAGGAAGTAATACAGTTGTCCGCCAGGCTACGGTACCACTAATAAGCCACTCCCGAGAGACATCCCTTGAACACCCGAGTGAGGAGGGCGTCATTCCCTTGTAATAGCCCCGTCATCATACTGAAGTAGTTCATGTACTGACTCGGTGATATTTTTCCCTCGAACAAAGCCATAGTCTGTGGTTTATATTTAGGAGGAAAAGGGGCCTCTTCCCAGATAGCCGGGTAAGGCTGGTTGATTCCCAACTTCTTGAGCTGATCTTTGTGCTTAAAGGCATCAAATTGGGCTTTCAACTCCCGTATTGCCTGCATCAGATTTTCAGCCGGTAGCAGGACCACGGAGTGGTGAGGAATCGATTGCATAGCGACTCCAATGGGAGGTAATACATTCTTCGAGTGAGGAAGCGGAGGAACTGCTGACTCCTGATCTAGAGCAGGCTCTTGGATCGCGTTGGATGGTGGTAAGTCCACCCCCACATGTATCCACCCCCACACGTATCTGAGTTGGAGGGACCGATGCTTGAGCTATAGTAGCTGTGTGTTGAGTCAGCAACATCTGGTGCATGTTCTCCATCATGGATTGCATCTCTTTCAGGGATGTCTCCAGTACAGTAATGCGTTGCTCGGCGCTCCCTGACGGCGAAGCTTCCTCGCGTTCATCTCCAATGGCATAAACTCCCATCTCCCTGGGTGTCATTGAAGGATTGGTATAGGTCTCTGTAGAAGTTGACTCTATACTTTCAGCATCTGATTCGAGAGACTGGCGACCCCCAGCATCGGAATCAGAAGAGTACGAAGCCGGTTGTCGTGACTTTGAACGAGTGTTTCGGAACACCCCAGCTTCAGTGTTCCTAAGGAGCTTGTTGAATCTCCTTCGACTCGGAGTTCTAGAGGGATGATGTCTCGAGCTCGATCTTCCCCTAGGTATGTGTGAAGCCATGTTCACAAATGCATGTGTGGGCTCTTCTTCCTGGAAAGACAGAGAGTAGCTCAACCGATCAAAAACTGACCGTTTTGCTTCAGAACAGCAATAATTAACTACAATCCTATGACTATTACAATAGTGCTCGCTAGGAGGCGTAATAGACATGCTGGAAGATCCCCTATCCTTGCGTTTCTGGATCAGATACTCACGTAGGTCAGGAGGATTTACAGAAGAAGAAGATGGCTTGTTCCTTCTGTTCACCTCAGTGGGCATGCGGATGTTGGGAACCATAGTTTTCCCTGTGCCACCCGTATACAACAGGTTGGCCATCTGGGTAGCGGATAATCTCCGAGGAGGATGTCTTTCCATAAATTGAGCCTTCTTTACGCTTAGGGGCTTCCCCTGGCATAATTTAGAGCTCTGCTCAGGTTGGCGTAAAGCTGAGGAGGTCCTCAGTCGGCCATCAGCTTCTCGCGTAGTCTGGAGGGCGGGCAGATTCTTCCCTTGCTGGCGTAAAGGCCGAGAAGTTGAGCAGTCCGCCACTTGCTTTCCTTTGCATAGATTGCAGGGATCATCTGCTTTTCCGCGGAGGGCAGATTCATTTTTACGCATGGAGCGCGTTTGGAATTTCTGATTTGGCGCTAAGGCATTGTCAGAAATTCTGTCTGCCACGTCATCGACGGGAGACGAGTTTTTACGCACGATGTGCGATGTATACTTCTGGACTAGCACTGAGACATCGTCGGAAGTTTTGTTTATTCCGTTAGTGACGGAAGACTGAGTTTTACGTGCAGAGCGCGAAGGTTGTGCAGCTACAACCTGGCCGGTCAAAGAGATCGAAGAGTCGACAGGAATAGAAGGGGATGTCTTGGGCATCCAGACCTTACGCAGCTTCCTGTTATCTTGGACAGAGAGAGAGTGAGAGCTACCCCCTGTTCGAAGCATATCTTCGTAGGCAGACTGGTCGAACTGGACGACCAGAGTCTTCTTCAGGGATCCTACGGATACCGCATCGTGTTGAGCAATTGCTTCCTCATCAGAAGAGAGAGATATCCCCAGCAGAGTCGTCATCTTGTGTTTGATAATAAACGAAAGAAATAAAATGAGGTTTATATGAAACTCGTTCTTAGGTTCACAAACAAGAAGTACAATTAATCCTATACGAGGATGTCGAGTACAATTTTTAATCTGGGTAAATATTGCTATAGGAGTCTGATCTGCAGTCGATCACTTTGTCCCTTGGACCACACGATGATAAAGAAGTGCCGTAGAAGACAGAAAGCAGCTTCGAAGGTTACTAAAGAGAGTGAATGCTCGATGCCAAAGTCGTCGATCACTACTCTTTGCCTGAGCTCTGGATTCTTCTCTCTTTTATTCTCCAACTTTCGACCTTTTTTCCTCTCCTTTTTTTGATTTTTTTTGACCCTGGACCTCTGTCAATAGAGGTCTCTATTTATAGAGTTTTAGTGACAGTGACCACCCAGTCGGCGTAAAAATCGAGTAGTGGAAAGTACAACACCCTTTTACACGATGGTTATAATAACCGTTGCCCACGTATAAATGACCTTCTGAATGAGCATGTGATGCGCGTCCCATTAAGAGACAATGCGTATAACTGCTGCGAAGATCACGACATAAAAGTCACGTAGGTAGTTATCCCTCGCGTAGAAAATGTTGGTGTAGAAGCCAATAACTGTCACCATGGCGTAGAAGCCAAAGAGTTATCAAACCGGCATAGAAGCCGAGTAGGCGTAGAAGCCGAGTGGGCGTAGAAGCCGAGTGGGCGTAGAAGCTAGCTGATTCTCCTTCCTTGACTAAGGCTTGAGCGAATTCTGGATCGAATAGCTTTAATATGCACCAATGCAAATGTGGCCTGAGTTAGCGTATTCCAAGGAGATAGCGTACATCGTGCTCCCATAGCCGAGAATAGCCTGATGGCGTAATGCGCAAAAGCGATGATATGGACGTTTTAGCCGAAATTATGGCTTTTGGAGATATGATAAAATCTCTTGCATTAAATGCAGAGATCTGCTCCCATCCTGCGCATTAAATGCAGAGGCGTGTCTCGAAGATCTGCCAGCATCCTGCACATTAAATGCAGATACGTGCCTCGAGCCCTGTACGAAGAGCAGCTTTTGATGTGGCAGCCTGTTTGTCTTCTGTGGAGCATAAATAGCTCACGTCTGCCTGTGTAAAATTAGGCAGCGTATTCTCTTATATGAGTAAGAGCGATGATGTGGACGTTTTAGCCAAAATTATGGCTTTTGGAGATATAATCAAATCTCTTGCATTAAATGCAGAGATCTGCCCCCATCCTGCGCATTAAATGCAGAGACGTGTCTCGAAGATCTGCCATCATTCTGCACATTAAATGCAGATACGCGCCTCGAGCCCTGTACGAAGAGCAGCTTTTGACGTGGCAGCCTGTTTGTCTTCTGTGGAGCGTAAACAGCTCACGTCTGCCTGTATAAAACTAGGTAGCGTATTCTCTTGTATGCGTAAAAGCGGTTTATGCCAAGGAAATGTCACTAAACGACAGTTTGGGTTACTGTGCCGCGCAATCATTATAGCTGTCGTCTGGGTAGTCGTGCAGTACTCTTTGTCAGAAGTCAGACGTCAGGTTCACTGCATGATTCGACAGGTTCATTTCGAGGAATACGAAGCGTTCCTCGTACACTTTAATTCTGCATTAAAGCGGATGTGTTTTACGCCGTAAAGGCGATGTAGCACCCTTTTTACGCTGAAGCAGCCTGGACATACTGCATTACGCGGATAGTCCTTGAGCTTATATTTTACGCTGTACTTAGCGAAAAAGCTCTGTTGTACGCTGATGGCTCTGAAGTCATCTTTTTACGCTGCCCAGCACCAACATGCTGCGTATAGCTATCCAGCGTATTTTTTAAGCTTCTACAGTCCCTAAAAGAATCAAGAGTGATATCGTCTCTGAGATTGAGTTTGTCGATCTCAACTAGGGCGTCTCCCTCGTTTGGAATTTCAAGGATTTCACCCAAAGTTGTATCGTTAAATTCAATGTTAATCCCACCCACTCTTGAAGAAATAGACCATTGATCATGAGAGAGATTATAATAAAATATACAAATGGCGTTCAAATAAATGGGTTTTCTAGTTTTGACTAGACGATGAAGATGAAATTCTACAAGCTTAGGTTTTTGGGCATGAAAAATAGTAAAATTGATAGGATTGCCCTTGCAAATATTACTTTGCACAAAGTCATTGAACCATAAATTTGAGGCATTAAGAGAAGTGAAAATGAAGTCATCATATTCACCGGGGTTTATAATATTGGAAGAAAATAGGGAATATAGAACATCATCACTTGAGGGTTGGGAAGATGAAGCTTCATTTGCTTTTATCTTCTTTTTTCCAAATTTAGGAGCCATGAAATTAGGGATTGTGAATGTGAAGGATGTACCTTGAGGAAATGGAAGGAGATGAAAGAGAATTACATGAAGAGCCTTAGATCCCAAGTTTTGGAGAGATAAAGCCTTTGTGGAAGGAGAGCACCAAACTAGGGTTTAGGAAGAAGGAGGTTGTTCTCGGTTTAGAGAAGAAGGATTGGGAAGAGGAAGTTATATGATCAAATCCGAGGGCTGCTGCTGCTATATAAAAATAATAGAATCGAGTTCGTACCGAGTTCGGACCGAACTCTGTCCGAGTTCTGATATGCTCAGAATTTTAAAAAAATTATGATTTGTAGTATGCTATAAAAGTTTTATGAAAAACGTACAAGTGATCTCATCATAATACTAGTATAGATATATGAGGTCTATAATTAAGACAGGCTGTATTATCAGTAATTTATTTTTAGACAAGTCATTAAAAGAAGTTGTGATTGCAGTCAATTACTGAATGAATGATAATTATATTTAGGTAACGTTTGTAAATAGCTCTTTGTATATCATTACTCATTGAGGTATTTTATTATTATTAATTAGCTGTAGGGGCCGGTTACCAGCTAGCGGTAGTCCGAAGACTCTTAAGTACCGTATCGCTTAAGGTTGTTTATACCTTGTTGACAGAAGGACCCTTTTGGCTATTAACAATAATTTCTACAACTTTAGAGCATAATATTGAAGAGTTATTGAACAAAGTTTCTTCATACACAGTTAAGAGCAATTATAATACGGTATTTCAATAAATTGAATGAGTATAGTATACTACTATAAATATGAAAATGTATGTTACCATAATGACTTAATAGTCATATTTTTGTGTTGGTGCAATTGCCATGAGAATGTCCATTTTTGGCTTTTTGCAATCACCAACTTTCTTCTTTGATATTACGTGTTGTCGCAAATTGTTCCACCTATATAATTAGAACAAGACTTTGGCATCCAGGATTTGGATCCATAGTGATTAGTTTTTGGAACCCTGATAAACATATTCATATTCACTAATCTTCATACTTTGCAAAAGTATGAGGAGTGTACTTTCAATCCAAAGTAGTGACATGTAATAGTGTTGTTTGGATTAAGACCAAGTGTATGAGCATGATATGTCATGTAATTATTATTATTTTGGCCTGGTGTAGATAAAGGCCTGATTATGTGATTTACTAATCATCTTATCTCTCTTATGTGAGTGTCTTGTGTCCTTTTATTTGGACAAGTATCTTGTGTGTCCAGTGCTAGATTGGGTTATAGGTTGTATAACCTGTTTACCAGTTTGTTCTCTAACTTTTTAGAGCTAACAAGTAATTCATCATATTTAGTAGAAAGATCCTTAATCTTAAGTGAGGCATTAGAGTACTTCTCATTTTCCTGTTTTAGGTCCTCCTTAACTTTAGCATTTTTTTGATTGCTTTCATCAAAGCAGTCAATAGCTTCTTGTATTGGAGATTTCAATTGATTCATCAGAAGAGGAGTTTTCTCTAGCTTCCTTAAGTAAGCAAATATGCTGATCATTCTTAAGATGGTAAGATTTGATATCTTTTCGAGCTTGCTTATAGTTATTTCTAAGCTTATTAAAGTCTTCAAATAAATCATTAAAAGTATCAGATAATTCATCATACGAAATATCTTTTGCTAGTGAGTCATCATTTACCTCGCTTACCATTAAGCACAAATATGCCGTATGTTGAAAGTTTTTGTCATTCTCGTACTAGATGCTTGTATCAGTTCTATGATTTATATTATGGCATAAGTCAAAAGTTTCTTTATTGCCATTACTGTTGCTTGGAGTATCAATAACTTTCTCTATACTTGCTGCTTGCTTAGTAGGACTCAAGCTTGTTGTGTCTTGAGTTCTTTCTTCATTGTCTTCACTGTTGCTCTTATATGTTTCTTCAAGCATTTTCCATATTTCATGTGATATTTTGCACTTGGAAATGCGTTTAAATTTATCTTCGCCTAGAGCACAGTAGAGCATGTACATTGCTTTTGTATCATCGCTTACTACTTTCTTTTCATCTTACATATATTCATCATCTACTTTGTCAACTCTTTTGTAACCATTAGTAACATAAGTTTATAAGTTAAAGCTAAAAGATTTTAGAAAAACACTCATATGTATTTTCTAGAATAAATAGTTAGTGCTGTTAAAAATAGGTGGCTTATCAAGGAGTTGGCTTTCACCATTGATGGGAAAGAGTGATCGTGTTATTGCCATGTGTTATACTCTTTGGATGTTAATCCGGTAATCAATAGAACTTGCTCTGATACCAATTGTAGGAGAAATTGGTATATACAATAGTTCCTATATAAAGAGTACTAGCTCTGATACCAATTGTAGGAGCAATTGGAATGAGCAATAGTTCCTATATAAAGAGTACTAGCTCTGATACCAATTGTAGGACCGTGTATGACAACTCTAGAGGGGGGTGAATAGAGTTTATGTATACAGCGGAATAAAATCACCTGTTAAAAAGTAATTCTATGGCATGCAATGGTGATCAACTACTATCAGTTAGAATATATCTCATGTGTAAGTGATACTACTTGCAGTGTTATGAATATACTTATATATATATATATATATATATATATATATATATATATATATATATATATATATATATATATATATATATATATATATATATATGCAATAGAGTGAAAGAAAGCAAACGTAAACACCAAGATATATACTGGTTTCCCTCTGAGAGGACTAGTCAAGTCCCGAGAACTAGTCCAGTCCCGAGAACTCAAGCTCAGAGTTTTATCCACTATAATCACTAATAGTGAATCACAAGATTTGATCCGAAGGCTTGCCACTTCTTTACACCATGAGGTTTGATCCAAAGTCTCGCAACTTCACAGCTAGAGAGAGGGAGAGAGAGAAACTGATGGAGCCAAGCTCTTTACAACTCTGTAGACTTCTAGATTAAGACCGCACTTGGCACTAGGAAGGCTAGGGAGTTGCTCTTGGAGATGGAAAAGTTAAAGCTCAGATATTTGTTTACAATAGGATAGAAGGATAAGAATGGTTGAGTGAGTAAGAATGTAGAAATCCAATCCTTACATTCTACTAAGGTGATAGGATGGGCATAGTTCTCTCGGAGATCCAGGGGCCACTGGAATAACGTCTTTCGATCGTCATAGGCCTACAGTAAATAATGGGGTCATAACGTCTCGCGTCTCCGGCGGAGCTTACGGGCAAAAATGAAAGTGTAAAGGAGTCACATACGCTTACTCATTATTCTCCCCACCCAATGCTACTTTCGTGTCAATCCATAACATACAAACACCTCTAGTAACTGCTAAGTCTGATAAACATATTATTTCTATTTAGCAGTTATTCCTTATCTATCGCACGACCTTTATGTAAAGGGGGACAGCCTATCAAGCAAGTCTGTGTCCTACATGAGACCCACACTCATATAACAAATGTATCACTGTTAATAAAATATAATGATGCCTCAACTCATGGGGTGGTCTCGTAAAACTAGGTCAACATGCATAATATAAATAAGAGACAAAAGATGACGCAACCGTCGTTGTACCAAGTCTTTCTTGGATGCACAATTTTATATAAAAAATAAATAAAAATAAACAACAACAAAACAAATATGCAATAAATGAATGTAACTAAACAGTACCGTGACAAGGTATACTTGCCTGGCAAGCAAGCGGTGTAGTGTATACGTCCAAACGTTGATCCTAAGGAAGCAGAAATGAGGGGCTCTGAATGAACATCTCTGAATACTGAAATAAATATCACCAACGTCTCCGAAATCAGTGAGATAGTCAGAAAGCTCTCCCCTTTCATCCAATTTGGACACAGGGGCAAAACGATAATTTTGGCCAAAACAGAATCCATATATGGCTCACTTTGCACCGAAATATGTGCCATGGGTAATGATCTCTAAATGAGACAAATTACAGGTCAAACAAATTATATACGTCGATATGAACTCAACAGTATGTCCAATTTTGGATTTTACTGAGTCGATCATAATTTCGCCCGTCGAGTCAATCGTGGAGCCCACGAATAGGCGACTCGATCAACTATCTTGGAATCGCATAAAACTTGGGTCACCGGATCACGAATCTAATATCGCAAGTTTTGTTGCATTCCGACGAGCGTGCATAAACTAATAGAGAAATTAAACATCGATGCGGGAAAACTTTTACAGATACGGGTTGATTCCGACGCGCACACACATCCAAATCAACTTCCGCGAAAGTTCGCACGTCAGGAAATACCATACACGTCTTTTGGTGCAACTGGTTTATGACGTGGTGGTCCGGTTTGTCGGAATGCACTCCGTATCACAAGTTTTTTGGTGTTTTGAAATAAGTTTTTCATATTTTTTCCACTGATGATTTACTTCAGATTTAATGATAAATTATATGCAAATAATAGGTCGTTTCGATCCTGGTTATATTTCTTCATGGTTGTTTAAGTGGTTTTCTAACTTACCTAATATTTTGATGATTAATCGCCTTCCAAAATAGGGTCTTTGCTAAAAAAATATTGAATTATGAATACGTGAAACTGTGTTTTCCTTGATTTACAAAGGAATTTTTCATATCAATTTAATTTGGGACTTTTCTAATGGATTACATAATCATAAACTAGATCATGGGAACTTAAATATGATCAATGATAACAGGATTTGATCGAGTAGTCAGAGGGAAAAACGTGCGGAAAGTGGTGTACCTCGCTGTGATATCAACACAGAGAACCTTTGTTCTCAATGCTCGCCTGTGGGTCCGTGCGGCGTTCTGGTGCGGCAGTCGACGGCGGTCGCCGGGGGTCCAGGGGTGCGCCGGAGATTATGTAATCCATTGGAAAAGATATGACGTTCTCCCACGGTGCCCTTGAATCCTCTTTACCTTCTCCACAATGCTAACAACTAACTCTGGCCCCAAGATATGACGTTCTCCCATGTCACTCCAACGCACGGTTGACCTATACTTCCTTCCATGCAAAGCTTCAAACGGATCCATCTAGATGCTCGCTTGATAGCTATTATTGTGGAAAAACTCCACAAGATGCAGGTGGTCCTCCTATGATCCTCTAAAATCTAACATGCATGCCCGCAACATGTCCTCCAGCGTCTAAATAGTACGTTCTGACTGCCCGTCTATCTGCGGATGATAGGACGTACTAAACTTCAGACGAGTCCCAAGACTCTCCTGCATGCTCCTCCAAAAGTGAGATATGAAACACGAGTCCCTATCTGACACAATGCTAATCGAAATGGCGTATAATCTCACGATCTACCTTATGTATAAGTCAACCAAAGCTTCTGTAGACTGGCCAACTCGAAAAGTCAATAAATTAGCTGACTTGGTAAGTCGATCTACTATCACCCATACAATATCTCGCCCACTTGGACTCTTCGGAAAGTCCGTGACGAAGTCCATAGTGATGTGCTCCCACTTCCACTTAGGAATCGGAAGTGGTTGAAATAACCCTGTTGCCCTCTGTAAACTCCCTCGACCAGATTTCAGTAAATTAGGATTAGTTTAGACTAATTAGAATTATAGCAACTTTTTAAAATTTTTATTTATTTAATCTATTGATTGTGCACCTGTTCATTACACAATTAATTAGGATATCCCACTAACTGTTAAACCCTAAACAAATTTCACATACCTGCCCTAGACTTGTTAGACTATTCTTTCTGTATTTTGTGCAACTTCCAGAAACCTTGTTTGATGCTTCTTTTTAGTCGTACAAATATCGTTACAAACGTACGTATTTATTCTCTATTTAATTTTCTGCCCTTTACCCATCTCTGTACCCTAGAGATTTGAGGACCAGTAAGCACCTGTTTTGCCCAAACAAAAATACGATAATATTCTAGACTGAATATACTACAATTAGTGTATTGACACCGTAGAGAAATTATGACCCTAATAGCCTCTAAATAATTAGTGAACACCGTGCACAGTATTTATTAATTAATAAATACGAGGACCCGTATCACCTACAGAATCAGACCCTGCATCTACCCAAACTCACCCCATACTGTCCAAAACATTTTTCCCCAGCTATTTCCCTCATTTTTGTACAATTTAGAATTTCGGGAAATCAGTATTTAAAATCAGGTAAATTACGAAATTACGCAAAATACCAAATCCATGCATTTATGCAATTATTAAAAAGTTAGGGGTCTTTATGCAAAATTGCATGCTAGGTGGCCTAATCCTATTGGCTAGACCATAGGTGTGAGGGACCCACCATAAGAATCCAGAGAAATCCTGTGAAAATATCATAAAATATCAAATTACCAAATTACCCTCAAACTTCCCTATATTTACAGAATTGCCACTCATTCCCAAACCCTATATAAACCCCATACCCCTCCCATTCAAATCCCCACAACTCCTCCCTCCGACCACCGCCGGCCGCCCAACTCCGGCCAACCCTTCGCCCGGACCCCCTCTCCCCTCCGGCCAAGCCCCACCACAAGTGCCACCCTGCTCCGCCGGCCACAGCCCCCGCAACCTCCCCTCTCCCTCACAGCCCACAGCACCCACCAACACCCGAGCCACCCCCTGCGCCACCCTCCGCCACCGTGCACCGCCACCACCATCACCAATCGCCTCGCCACCCTTCCCTCCACCGGACCACCAACCCTCACCGCCCCACGACGTCTCCTCCGCCGGCCAGAACCCCCGCAACACCCTCGGCCACCCCAACCCTAACCTGCCACTCCTCCCTCCGACGACCTCCAACCGCCACCACCACCGTCGTGGACCTCCGCCACCACCACCAACCTGACCGCCACCCTCCTCTCTGCCGAACCCGCCGCCTGCCCGGCCACCTCCGCCGCTCCCCGCAGGCCAGAGCCCCCGCACTCTGCTGCTGCTGCCAGTAGCTACTGTTGCTGTTCCCGCTCCTCCGGCCGCCTCCGGCCGACTCCGCCGCCGTCCACCCGCCGTCGACGACCTCTAGGGCCCACCTGTCAGAGGGTATACCCCTAAACCCTAATATATATGTAAATATACATATATTCCTATATGTATATGTATATGTATATATATGTATATATATATGTATATATATATATATATATATATGTATATTACTATGTATTTATATGTATATTTAAATATATATTATATTATAAAATATATATGTATTATATACTGTTATTATACGGTATATTATAATGTATATACTGCTATTATATACTTACTATATATATGTATATATATATATATATATATATATATATATATATATATATATCTATTATACTATACATATATAATTATATATGTATATATGTATATGTATATATATGTATATGTATATGTATATGTATATGTATATGTATATGTATATGTATATGTATATGTCTATTTATATATACTATATAAATATTATAATTACTAATATGTATATATGTATTAAATTCTGTTTTAATTATATATATATGTAATATATAAATATATGTGTATACATATATTTATATGATATACTTATATATAACATGATATATTATATAATACTATGCATTTTTAGTTATTTATTTTTCTGCATTTATTTCCTGCACTTATTATATATATATATATATATATATATATATATATATATATATATATATATATATATATATATATATATATATATATATATATATATTATCTATATGTATATATATATTAATATCCAGCTGGATAATACAGCTTATATATATTATATTATATATTTTTTAATTCTTGCAATGTCATTTAAATTTATTACATATTATTGTGCTGGATATTACAGCCTATCTATATATGCAATTATTGCACTTTATTATATATAACAGTGGTCACATATAGACCCTGATAATATTGCTGAATAGTACAGCATTTATTTATGTATTAAAATTTTGTACTGTCTTTTTATTTATCTATATAAATATATACATCAGTGGATATACCCTGATAATATATATATATATTTACTTTCTGCCCTGTCATTTTAATTATATATCAGTGGATATACCCTGATTATAATATTATTATAAATCAGAGGATACACCCTGATAATAATATATATTATATATATAACTATATATATACATACTATATATGTGTATATAAGTATATATATATGCTTTATATTACAACCATGATATTTACGAACACTGTCTATTTTAACAGAAACCAACTTCAGTACAGCCAGTGACCCCCAGTCACAAGCACCCTCAACCCTGACTGGGAGATCAGGTTTTCAGTACTATCAAGGAGTAGGAAAGTATAGCTTGCCAAGTTAATATTCAAATTCAATTATTGATATCTGCTTTGTTCCTAAATTTCATATACCATGATTACCCGAGACTGCCTTGGGTACAGTCAACTGATATGTTGACAAAAGCATATTTAAATTAGTCTTACAGACTCACCCTTTGCTGTGAGAGCATTCTAATATTCTCCTAGACCCTAACACGGGAACACACAACATGGTTGCAATGCATATTGGGATGCGAGCTGCATAGTTGATTAGCTACCAGTACGTGTGATCCGCATCACGGATTAGATTAATTCAGGAATATTATGACTTGACATTTAGTTTCATTGGGATGTGAAAGATAACTAGTAGACGTATGGGATACCCCCTCCATAAATGTTTTATACTTTCGTACCATGATGGTCGATTGCAGAGTTCCCTTGAGTCAGGGGGCATATGACACATATACTAGCCAGTCCCCACGATTGGTGAACTACGTCAGCATATGTCTAGCCGATACAATCCCCATGCGTACTACAAGGTCTTTACTTGCATTTCACTTAGAATGATTAGCACCCTGTATTTATTTTCTTTATTCAGTATTTACATACTTGGCATGTCATTTTCTGTATCTTGTTATGTCCCACTGAGGACCTGGTTCCCTGCCAGATCTAGACGAGGCTTTCTACCCCACTGTGTACGGCCCTGATCAGGAGGCTAGATGTGTTACCGAGGAGGAGCTCGAGGAGACACCCTCAGAGAATGCTTGACCCTAGAGGCCTGCCACTTGGAGATGGAGATATTTTGATCAGATAGACACTGCTTAGTCTATCTGATTTTTCTGCGCTATTATCAGTTTTTGTAGTAGGCTTGTAATCTCACCAGTTGTGTACTGTATCAGACTCAGTTTTTATATATATTCAGCACTTGCTTTTCTGACATTTTGTTGTGGATGAGATAGTTTGCCTGTGTTATTCTTGTAGTATCTTAGGACAGCGTAGCACGTCCCTATGGGTCTATTCAAAATAGATTAAGCCCTTAGTGACGTGTCAGCTGGCCAGTGACACGTGGCCTAGTTCCTGACATTTTGGGACTGGAGCGTGACACCCTCTGTTGTTCAGCCTTGACCTGCTGACACAGTAAATATCTGGCCACAAAGCGAGCTATCTCCCTCTTCATCCCATGCCACCAGAAGTGTTATCGCAAGTCGTGGTACATCTTGGTGTCTCCAGGATGAATAGAATATATCGAACTATAAGCCTCTGTCATCAGCTCCTGCCGAAGCTCTCCATTGGGAACATATAGATGATCACCATATCGTAATATTCTATTTTCATGAATGCGCAATCATGTCTGCTTTTCAGCCTTGGTCCTCTCTCTCAACCTCCTAAATCTAGCATCCGTAGGTAAAGCTGCCATGATCCTCTCTACTAGCGATGATTGTACTTGCAAGTTGGCTAGTGTTCCGCCTAATCCAGGTAATATAACCTCTATGCCAAGTTTTTGTAAGTCCTCCAGTAACTCCCTCTGCATCGTCAAGAATAGTGCCATAGGTTTGTGGCTTAACACATCTTCTACTACGTTAGCCTTGCCCGGCTGATAATGCAGCTCTATCTCGAAGTCCTTCATCAACTCAAGCCACCGACGTTGCCTCACATTCTGCTCCTTCTGCGTGAAGACTTACTTGAGAATTTTTTGGTCAGTATAGATCTCCACTCGTCCTCCATATAAGTAATGTCTCCATAGCTTCAAGAAAAAAATAACGGCTGCAAACTCCAAGTCATGAGTTGGATAATTCTTTTTATGTACTCTCAACTGTCTAGATGCATACGCAATCACCTTGCCATGCTACATCAATACACATCCCAATCATTTCCCTGATGCGTCACTGTAGATCACATAGTCTCCTGATCCTGATGGAATAGTCAGCACTAGTGCTGTGGACAGTCGCTTCTTCAACTCCTCAAAAGCGGCTTGACACTCATCCGTCCATATGAACTCTCGGTCCTTGCATGTCAAACGAGTTATCACCCTCACTTTTCTAGCTAGGTGTAGTTTGGTAATTTGTCATGGGTATTTAATTTTAGAAATATAATATTAAATATTGTGTGATAATTTTACATTTTATTTAATGAAGATAAGCTATGATTACTATGCCTAGTATTATTTAGTCATTAGAGACTTATGTCAATTAGTTAGTTAGAGAGACTAGAAAATAATTAGACTTGTCACACATGTGCCTATTTAAATTTGTCATGACAAATAGTGAGCCAAACTTAGACCCAAGCCCATTACTCATTCCACTAATTAAATTAAGAAGGATTAGTGTAATTATAATTAGTTAGAGACTTCCAAATATATCCATCCTTAATTATTTCTCATAATGCAATATGTAGGGGACAACTTGGACTTTTGACATTTCTTGGGGAATGGAAGAAGAGGCCGGCCACATAAGAGGAGGTTCTTCTCTTTCTCTCTTTCTCTCTCTCTCCTTATTTATATTTTATTTTGTGTCCAAATTCTAGATCCCCAATTTTTTAATTTTTCTCCATTGAATTTTTACACAATTCACCACAAATTCCTTCTCAAATCTTTTACTCTTGGAGCCTTGGAGCTTGGAGAAGCAAGGAGCACAAGGAGAAGAAGCTTGGAGCTAGAGATCGTGTCTGGATCGTGTCTAATTATATTTTTATTGGAAATCCATCTTCCAATTGGTAATTCCTGAATTTTTTCTCTCATTATAGCTTTTTAATCATGCATTTGACCATTAGGAATGACCCCATGGCATAGGATTACCTATAGGAATAAGTTCTAGGCTATTTGGCTTTGTATTGTGAGATCTATAAGAAAATTTGGGTAAATGTTGGAGAAATTACGAATTTGATACCTCAATTGTGTGTCATGAGACCAATTAGATCTAATTAGACTTAGATCGGGGTTATGGAACTAGGTACGTATCCACAAATGGATATGTATAGGCCGTATCACGGTATTTTGTGATACGGTGTGATACGAGGCCAATTTTGAATGATTTGCATGGATTCTCTTCATTACATGTTGTAATAACATCTAATAGTTGTAATTATATATATAGTATTATTGTAACTTATGAGTATAAATGCATAGCTACAGTATCACACGGTATTTTGTGATACGGTGTGATAGGATATGGGTATTGAATATCAAATGGGTAAGTTAGTATGTTAGTTTGGTATAGTATTGTTGTAACTTATGAGTATAAATGCATGTTAGTGTATAGTGAGGTATGTATGGTGAGTTAGTTAATGTTAGATATTGGATTACCTTGTGATACCAAGGTAATATCAAGGTATTGGTTTATACTCAAGGTTTTGGGTTTGTGTATCAAGAGGGGTGTGTAGGTGGTGTGATACTGCTTTTGGCTCAAAGCTAAGGTATCCACTTAGCATTAGTTTAGCTAGGAGTACTATATATTTTTATTTTATATATATATATTATATTTTTATATCTAATAACTTACGTATCTTATGATACGGTATTGTGTTGGTATCCAGTATCCTAACATAGCTACTATAGCCTAATTACATAGTGTATGGACCCAATATCCTAGAGATGGACTCATACAACCTAGAAACATTTAGTTTGACTAGTTTGACCTAGAGTTGACCTAGTTTGACTTAGAAATTGCTTTATGACCTAGAATTCGACTAGTTTAACTTATTTTTATTCTAAAATTTTGTATTAATGTAATATTTCATATATAGGTCTGTGTGACACCAGTTTAGATATTGTTTTCATTATTTGCTCTGGACCACAGGCGAGTACATCTCTCTGTTAGTTTTTATTTTATGATAGTGTATATATCACTTGTTCTAGAACTGCGTACTTGATACTGACACTTGGTTACACGGACTGGTACTATATAGATTCCGTCAGGAGATGTTATCCCTTACCGTGTTCAACGGGTACTCATTCACATATATTTTATCATGTGCATCGGGTATTAATTTTTATGTGCTTCATGTGCATCTACTATTTCGTGTGCTAGTGTGACTATATCATATTCATGTGCGTAACATGTCATGATTGGATCCATGAGTATTGGTTGGGGAGGGGGAGTAGAAGTTGGTTATGTGATCAAGCCCTATTTACCTCATGTGTATGTCGATTATACACCTCATATATAATCGAGTTACCTATTTACCTCATGTGCAACCTAAACCGATCACATAACAAACTTGTGCTCTAAACCACATAGCTAGTATTCCTATTCTTCTACTTGCAGTTTATTTGCATATTACCAGTATTTACTTTCCAGTTCTTTATTGTGAATATTTTCCTGTGCTCACGTGTATTTTTATTTCTTAAATACTTATGCATCTTGTATCCTTTACTATTACTCGTCATATATGCTTACCATGTATTTGGAGTTGCTTTCAGAGTTTTGTACTTCGCTCATTTCTTGATTGGATATATTTTTCAGATGATTGGCTAGTGGAGCTGTGTCCCACTTATTACGGCCCGCAAGATGGTTAGCCACTAGAGGACACACCCCTAGAGCAAGAAGACATAGTTCAAGTGACCGAAGAGGCCTAGTTATATAGTACTGGACTTGTACTAGTCTTATTTTAGACTCATAACATGTATATAAATATATTATTTTTGAGAGTTATTAGGACTAGACTTATAGTATTGGTCTGGAGGATATTTTGTGACTCCTATTTCTCTTTATTCCATATCGTGCTTTCATCCTTCTTAGTTTAATTTTGTGATTGAGTATTGTTTACCAATATTACACTATTATATTGTTCCTCCATTTGGAGTTGAGACAGCATGACATGTACTATTAATTATATTGTGTGAGATATTTAGATAGTTATATTGCCTTAGACAGCATTCTACCGTCGATGCTACGACGTAGGCTGGACGTACCCAAGTACTCGTGCCCGAATATCCGGGTGTGGGTCGTGACACATTTTTAATGGTGGCCCATGCAGGTCCTCGAGATCGCAACTAGTACGATGTCGTAGTAGTGCTCATCTAGTGTATTGCTATGAGCCTGCTTTAGGATTATGATATAGGATGAGAGCATACTCAATCACAACTAGGAAACATTCTAATTTATCAATTTTATAACCTTTATTATTCTGAATATTGATTCTTTGAAATATTACTGTCCTTCTTTGATAATATTGTATCCTATGCAGTATTGACTTCTTTGTTTTAATCTATTTTCAGGATGCCTCCGAAGATCAGATTCTTTCGCTCGGGAGCAGCGGTAGCTTCCTCGGCTACTTCTCGGCCTACAGTGGAGAGGGCAGCAGCTACTACTATTTCTTCCCCAATTGAGAGGGTCGCCTCACCGGTTCAGGTGGGAGTCTTAGCACCCACCTTTAGGGGTGCTCCTCCCCCAGTTCGGAGGGCAGACCCAGCTGTTTCCGAGGGACTTCTACCCCCGCCGCCACTGCTAGTTAATGTACCCAACTGTTCGTACTATTCTAGCAGATGGTGGAGGCCCAGAGGGCCGAGGCTGAGGTACAACACATGCAGACTGATGTGATGAGACAGGGCATTGAGAATATCCACCAGGTGGCCATTACCGCAGTGGAGAAGACGGTACCACCACAGCTACAGGAGGTATAGCCCAGGCCCGGTACCATACATGACTTCAAGAAGTTGGATCCCCAACCCTTCAAGGGAAGAAAGAGAATTGTATATGCAGATGACTGGTTGGAGAACATGGAGCACGTCATGCGCTTATCCCGCCTTGCAGAGGATCTAAAGGTGGAGGCAGTGGGACTACATATGATGGACATCTCCAGTACTTGGTTCCTGAATGGGCCACAGATTGTCGATCCGGGACTGACATGGGATGGGTTCAAGGACTTGTTTAAAACGATGTTCTTTTCGTCCACTGAGAGACTTGATTTGGAGCGACAGTTCCAGAACCTTCACCAGGGAAACATGTCGGTGGAGGAGTATACCGCAGAGTTTGGCAGACTGAGCAGATATGCAGACTACATGGTGAGGGATCCTAAGATCCGGGCGAGTAGATTCAGAGAGGGTCTAAATTGGTTGGTGAGGGATCTCATTTCCTTGAGCCATGAGACATACGCAAATATCTTGAGGGAGGCCCGCAAGGTCGAGAGAGACCTGAGTTTGAGGCCCAAGAGAGACCGAGTTATTTTTGGCGGTAGCAGCAGCGCGGGTCCAGCCAAGAGGCCCTATTTCCAGCTACAGAGACAACAATTCCCTGCGCCTATCAGAACACCAGTATAGCAGACGCACCATATGCATCGACCAACCCAGCCAACTCGTATTTTTTACTTCTATAAGAAGTCAGGGCCTGGGTGGGATGTTTGTAGGAAGAGGCTTGGTCAGTGTTTATTTTATGGCCCAGTAGACCACCAGCTGAGGGATTGTCCCAAGATATTAGCTTGTACAGCTCAGGATGTAGCCCCGATTCAGAGAATACCTGTGAGACACCCAGTAGGACAACAAAGAGGACCTTCTTTGCCGCCACAACAGCAGAGGTTCGCGCAGCAGCAACAACAACAACAACAGAGAGGTGCATAGTAGGGGCGAGCTTTTGCCTTGACTGTGGAGGAGGCAGAGCCGGTCGGAGACGTTATAGCAGGTCCAGTCTTACTTGATTTTTTTCTATCTCATGCTTTATTTGATTCCGGTGCTTCACATAGTTTTGTTTCTGTATTCTTTTCTCTGAAGAATAATCTAGAGGCTGAACCGTTGGCGAGAACTTGAAAGATCATGACCGGGGGTAGCATTATCCTGGTCAGTGATGTTTGCAAGGACCGGAGAGTTTCTTTAGGAGGCCGAGAGTTGAGTGTGTGTCTACTTGTAATGCCACTTTCGAGCTACGATATAGTACTCGGGATGGATTGGTTGAGTAGGCACCATGCTAGTTTAGATTGTTGAGGAGGCAGAGTTTTATTTCAGGCGCCACGAGAACCAGAGTTTGAGTTCATCAGAGGAGAAGCAGAGCAGAGCAGAGCGAAGGAGATTTATGTGGATCTTTGGTAGAAGAGACGGAGGTACCACATCCATTGATTGCTGAGTATTGGACGTCTTTTCGGAGGAGTTGCAGGGGTTGCCGCCAGACGGCGAGTCCAAGGAAACTTCTTACCTTCGATGCTGATGTAGTAACGGGCCATATCTCAACTGTCGAGATTTTTTTCGGATCTACAAAAATACCATCTCTAGTGATGACATACCCAAGAAAAGAGACCTTTTTTCAAGAAGAACTCACATTTGCTGATCTTCGCATACAACCGCTCTTTTCTCAAGATCTCTAAGACAATATATATGTGCTTTTCATGCTCCTCGTGGCTCTTCGAATAGACAAGGATGTCATCTATGAAGGCTATCACGAACTGGTCCAGATACTGATGGAAGACTCGATTCATCAAGTCCATAAAGACAGCTGGAGCATTGGTCAATCCAAATGGCATTACCAAAAACTTGTAGTGTATGTATCTCATCCTGAATGTAGTCTTCGGAATGTCCTGCTTTTGCACCTTCACCTGGTAATATCCCGATCTCAAATCTATCTTCGAGAATACCTTGGCTCCACTAAGTTGTTCAAATAAGTCATCAATGCGCAATATGGGGTACTTATTCTTCACATTCACAGCATTCAAGGCTCTGTAGTCAATGCACATGCGCACTGACCCATCCTTCTTGGGTACAAACAACACTGGAGCTCCCCAGGGTGATGCACTCGGTCGAATAAAGCGCATTTTCCTCTAACTCCTTTAATTGTGCCTTCATCTTATCCATCTCCTTCTTCGTTAGTCTATAAACATACGACACTATAGGTGTTGCTCCTGGGGTCAACTTAATCGAGAATTCTACCTCTCTATCCGGAGGTAACCCTGTCAAATCTTCTGAAAAGATGTCTTGGAACTCGAAAATGATAGGATGATAAATGACGTCTTCCAATGCCATCTAAGCACCATCATGCATCTCCGTGGATCCTTGTGCAAACTCGAGCTCTGGCTGGCCTGGTACTCTAAAGAGAATGCTTTCTCCGTAGTAGTTGAAGAAAGCATGGTACTTGCTTAGCCAGTCCATCCCAAGAACAACATCAAAGTTCGGCATGGAAAAGACTACGAGCCTGTATCTCCCTACCGCGGATCACAACATAACAAGATATACAAACACGACTAACAGGTACAACTTCTCCCCCAGTGAGAATTCTAATATAACTAGGCAAGGGTGTAGTGGCAATATTGTGCTTGGCAACAAAATTAGAAGATATGAACAAGTGCCTAGCTCCCGTATAAAATAATATCACAGCAGGAAAAGTAGAAATAAGGGTAATATCTGCTATAACATCAATCTTCTACTCTGTATCATCCATCTCCATAGCAAAAGCCTGTCCAGTCCTCTAAGGAGGTCCCTGTAGCCTGGCCCTCGCAAATTGGTTCTTCTGCATAGGTAGCGGTGGTCCTCGCTGAAATCCTCTGCCTGCTGGAGGTCGAGGTGCTCCCTCTCCTGGCACTCCTGGTCTCGGCATCTGCTGGGCTGGTCGCGGTGCCGGAAGTACTGGCCTCTGCATCGGTTGAGGAAGCGCCAAGGCCTGCTGCACCGGACAGTCCCTCAATGAATATTGTCTCGATCCGCATCTCAAATACTGGCCTAAAAGAACTCAACAATCTCTCTGAATATGTCCTAACTTCCCACAATGATGGCAAATAGGCTTCTCTCGGGGCTGATAAGGCCCTGATCTTTGCTGATGTTGCTGATGTGCCAAGGGACGTCTAATGGGTCCTCCCTGGGGAACTCTAGCGGGTGCTGGTGCTGGTGCGGGATATCTCTGCATCTGATGTGTTTCCTTTAGAAGGATCTCCTGACTTCTTGCTTCTTCCAAAATGGCCACCTGAGATATCCTCGACTGTGTAGTAGTGAACCTCCTAATATCCGGTGATAGCCCATTATGAAATTTCTTGTCTCTCTCCAGCCCTGTAGGAATCAACATCTCGCCAAAGGGACTTAGTCTGCTAAACTCTGTGTCGTATTGATCTACTATCATACTCCCATGTTTGAGATGAAGGAACTGGTTGTAAAGAACATCTCGAACATTGGTAGAGAAAAATCTCTCGTTGAAGAGTTTGTAGAACTCCTCCCACGTCTGGTTAGGGCCATATTGCCTTTGCTCGGCCTTCCACCAGTGGTGGGCGTTGTCCTCTAGCAAAAGGTCTACAGTTGTCATCCATAGGTCCACTGGTAACTACGATGCCTTCAGTAACTTCTCGGTGCTGATGAGCCACTCGGAGACCTCCAGCGGAGTCTCCGTACCTCTGAAGTGATTTGGATTCATCTGAGTGAAACCCTTGACATTACCCTCATAAGGTCGGGGCGCTGGGGCTTGTGCTGGTATAGGGGCTGGTGGTCTGTTCATTGCAGTTATTAGAGCTTGTCTCAGTAGCTTATTCTGCTACCATTGAGCCTGTAGCATAGCCTGCATAAACTGCGTCGAGGTAACATTCCCGTCAGGCTGCGGAAACTGCGGAGGGGGCACGAAGGGTATCTGTGGGGAAAACTGAGGCAAAAATTGGTATGGCGGGGGTGGCATACTCCCACCTAGGGGATTTGCAGTCTACTGCGGTTGATGCCCCACCGGAGGTACTGGAGTCTGAGTGTTCGTCTGAACTGATGGTGGTGTCTGCCCTACCAGCGGTGGTTGTCCCGGCTGTAGTGGTGTAGTCGACGACATCGTCGATAAAGGCAAAATTACATATTCCTCCTGAGTTGCTGTGTCGCCTGCTATGATGGCGAGGGAAGCAATAAGTCCATTAGCATGATTCATCTTGCTTGCACAAAGATAAGGACAATGTTAGAAAAAGTTAAAGGTAGATGCAAATCAAGCAATCAAAGAGAGTACGAAATTGGAATTCATAGGAGGTGATTAAATAAGTATATGAGATCCTATACTCTAATCATAATTGCAACCTTGCACAATTGATGACGAGGCCGTATGGGGAGATCAACACTATCCTGACCCCAGCGATGATGTTGCCTTTGGGCCCCGCTCTTGAAGCACCGTCAAAGAACATTCGCCAAACTGCTTCGTGTGAGGTGACATTGGCGTCTACCACTTCATCTGTAATCTCTTCATAGAGCTTTGAGATTTCTGACCCCGGATGGGCTGCCAGAAAGTCGGCCAATGTCTGACCCTTGACGGCCTTCTGTGGGACGAATACCATGTCATATGGAGATAATAGTATTGCCTAGGTAGCCAAACAGGAACTAAGTGCCCCAGGTTTGGTCATGAGGACCCTGAGGGGGTTGACTCGCAAGATTTCATGAATGGTCTGTCCAGTCACGTAGTGTCTAGTTTTCTAGATGGCGAATACCATCACAAGATACTCCTTCTTGACGACGGTATACCTATGCTCTGGGCCGACCATCATTTGGCTGAGGTAGTATATAGCCTGCTAGTGGCCTGAATCACTATTATGGGCTAATATGGCACCAAAAGAGTAATCTATTTCACGTACATAGAGAAGGAATGGCTTTTCCATGACCGGGGCCACCAGCACATGAGAGTTTGATAGGTATTCTTTGATATTGTCGAATGCTCATTGGCACTCTTCATTCCAAACAAAGGAGACACCTTTCTTTATGAGCTGTGTGAATGGCCGACAATGTCTAGAGAGGTTTGATATGAACCTCCTGATTTATGCCAACCTCCCTTGGAGGTCGCAGAGTTCCTTGAGGTTCCTTGGTGGATTCATCTCCAGGATGGCCTTGGTCTTATCGGGGTCTATGTGAATACCCCAGAAAGTGATAATAAAACCCAGGAATTTATAGCTGGAGACTCCCAGGAAGGACTTGGTAGGGTTCATCTTGAGGCGGTATGCGCGCATTAAGTTTAACACAGTCCTAAGGTCTTGGAGGTGATCATCTGTCACATCCCAGTCCTAAAATACGTAGGACTAGGAATACGTAGCATGCCAGCCGTATGTATATGACACTCTAATATGTTAGAAAAAATTATTACACACACGTACGCTGTATATGAATAAATAATACACAAGTGGTACATATATTGTCAACATAGTCATAGGCATCTATATTTTATCCACAGACACAAGTAAAGGGATACCAAAATAAATAACTAAAAGTCTCAAGTACGAGGTATCAACAAAAATACTAGTCGAGTGGAGACAAATCTACTACCAAATGACTAAATCAAAACTAAAATGATAGAGGAGAACGAAACCCCAATATAAAATAAATGTCAAATAAAGAGAATAACAACTAACGATCCATTAACTATGAAGCAATCATGAGTACTCAGAGGGTAAGACCTCCTCATAAGAGAATGATGTGTCAGGTCTCAATTCGTACTCTTACGGATAATCCTGATCGTCTATACCTGGAAAGGGAACAGGTCCTCAGAGGGATGTAACAAGATACATAGAAGCATGCCAATAAAGTACCAAAAATAAATATCCAACATGGTCGCCTAACCAGTCTATAAGATATGTTGTTTAAGAATAGCTTTCTTGCGCATGGACTATCTGGCTAAAATAATAGAACGGACATAGTTCTCTTGGAGATCCAGGGGACACTGGCATAACGTCTTTCGATTGTCATAGGCCTACAGTAAATAATGTGGTAATAATGCCTCGCATCTCCGACGGAGCTTACGGGCCAAAAAAAAAGGTGTAGAGGAGTCACATAAGCTTACTCATTGTTCTCCCTACCCAATGCTACTAACGTGTCAATCCATAACACGCAAGCACCTCTAGTAACTGCTAAGTCTGATAAACATGATATTTCTATTTAGCAGTTATTCCTTATCCGTTGCACGACCTTTACGTAAAGGGGGGCAACCTATCACGCAAGTCCGTGTTCTACATGAGACTCATAATCGTATAACAAATATGTCATGGCCAATGAAACATAATGATGTCTCAACTCATGGGGTGGTCTCGTAAAACTAGGTCAACATGTATAATATAAATAAGAGACAAAAGATGACACAACCGTCGTTGCACCCAAGTCTTTCTTGGACGCACAATTTTATATAGCAAAATAAATAGAAATAAACAACAACAAAATAAATATGCAACAAATGAATGTAACTAAACAGTACTGTGGTAAGGTATACTTGTCTAGCAAGCAAGAGGTATAGTGTAGACGTCCAAACGATGATCCCAAAGAATCGGAAAGTAGAGGCTCTGAATGAATGTCTCTGGATGCTGAAATAAATATCACCAACATCTTCGAAATCAGTGAGATAGTCAGAAAGCTCATCCCTTTCGTCCAATTTGGACACAGGGCCAAAACGATAATTTTGGCCAAAACGGGGTCCACAGGTGGCCTACTTTGCACCAAAATACGTGCCAGGGGTAACGGTATCTAAATGGGACAAATTATAGGTCATACAAATCCTATATGTCGATACGAACTCAACGATATATCCAATTTTGAATTCCGGTGAGTCGATCATAATTTCGCCTGTCGAGTCAACCGAGGGGCCCATGAATAGGTGGCTCGGTCAACTTTTTCTGAATTGCGTGAAACTTGGGTCACAGGACCAGCGTGATATCACGAATCCAATGGCGCAAGTTTTATTACGTTCCGACGAGCGTGCACAAACTAATAGAGAAATTTATAAAATGTCGATACGGGAAAACTTTATTGATACGGGTTGATTCTGACGCGCACACACGTCCAAATCAACTTTCGTGAAAGCTCGCACGTCAAGAAATATCATACGCGCCTTTTGGTATAACTGGTACGTGGCATTATGATCCGGTTTGTTGGGACGCACTCCGTATCATAAGTTTTTCGGTATTTTGAAACAAGTTTTTCATGTTTTTCCACTGATGATTTACTACAGATTTAATGATAAATTATATGCAAGCAATAGGTAGTTTTGATCCTAGTTATGTTGTCTTAATGGTTGTTTAAGTGGTTTTCTAACTTACCTAATATTTTGACGATTAATCGCCTTCCAAAATGGGGTCTTTGCTAAAAAAACTATTAAATTATGAACACGTAAAACTGTGTTTTTCTTGATTTACAACAAAAAATTTTATGTCAATTTAATCAGAAACTTTTTCAATAAATTACATAATCATAAACTAGATCATGGGAACTTACATATGATCAATGATAGCAGAATTTGATCGAGTAGTCAGAGGAAAAAATGCGTGGAAAGTGGTGTACCTCGCTGTGATATCAACACAGAGAACCTCTGTTCTCAGTGCTCGCTTGTGGGTTCTCGGCTGTCCGCACGGCGTTCTAGTGTGGCGGTCAATGACGGTCAATGACGGTCGACGGCGGTCGCTGGGGGGTCCAGGGGGTGCGTCGGAGATGGTCGTGGGTGGTGGAGGATGGGATGACGAAGACCTGGGTGGAGTTCACGAAGGGTGTACGACTGCTACGGGAAAGTATATGGTTGGGAAGGGTAGGGTTCGGTTGTATATATATATATATATATATATATATATATATATATATATATATATATATATATATATAAGATTTGATCTGTGATTCAAATCAGATTTGAATGAAAATCCGCGCTAATCTCTAGGGGATCAATTGAGGATTGGTTAGGAGAATGTTTGGTCAAATTTGGTTTGGATTTGACCTAGCTTTGGGTCGGTTGAATGTGGGGTTTGAGGTAGTTTTCTATCATGGTGGTGCCTTGTTCATAGGGGTCGGCTTTCCCTCTATAGGGTTAGTGAGCAGTGCACTCGTGCATTGCTCACAGGTGGGGTACCTTATTTTGTTTACTTCCTTTCTTCCTATATATTTATTTATTTATAGCTATTTATTTATTTTTATTTATTATTTCTTCTTACTAATCTATTTTATTATTATTATTATTACAAAATACACCCTTATAATTATTATCACTAATATTATTTTTATTATTAATAATTGGTACGTTGTTAGTATATGTACTATTATTCCTATTATTATATATAAAAAATTAGGGGAGGTTACATCATCCTTGGAGCGACTCTTGACGGCGATGTAGTCGACGTAGCATTCCACCGTCTTGCGCAGATATTCACGAAAAATGGTGCTCATAGCTAGCTGATTTGGAGTACCTGCGTTCTTCAGGCCGAAAGGCATGACCGTGTAGCAGTATACGCCTATCGGGGTTCGAAATGATGTATGCTTCTCATCGTCGAAAAATATCTTGATTTAGTTGTAGCCTGAGAAACAATCCATGAAGGACATGCACTCAAAGCCACAAGTGTTGTCGATCATTACGTCGGTGATTAGAAGAGAGAATTCATCTTTGGGATATGCCGCGTTTAGGTCACGAAAGTCGATGCAGATTAGGATCTTCTCATTCTTCTTAACGACAGGCACAATATTGGCTACCCAGTAGGGGTATTGTTTCTCGCGGATGAACCACTAGTTATCAGCTTGTTGACTTCAGCTTCGATGAAATCCATCATGTCTGGACGGAATCACCGTTGTTGTTGCTTGACTGGTTTGGCGTCTGGCCGAATGTCGAGTTTGTGGACCGCAATTTGGGGATCCAGTCCTGGCATATCTTCGTAACTCCAAGGAAAGACATCAATGTATTCCCTGACGAATTATAATAGGGATTCCAGGTCTTCGTCGGACAGACTTTTGCTGACGAAGATAGGCTTTGGGAAGGTCTCGTCACCTAGATCGACTTGTACAACTTTATCCTCGGTAGAAGGTTCTCGCTGCTCAAATTGCATCTCCCATTGTGAACCCAGGTGTTGGGCCCAAGGTTCCATCTCAAAGATCTCGGGTGGATCCTCGCTGGCTTCCTTAAGGTCGATATACACCATGTTGGAGGACAGAGTTTGTCTGAGCACATCCCCAATACTGACGTCGGAGTCACAGGCTAAAAATTCTGAAGAGTGTGAGCGCTCTTCATCTTCTTTATCTGAGCCCTCGGGGGTTGTAGGAGGTGTTACATATCATAAGCCATGCTTAGTCTTATGATAGTAATCCTCGGGCTTGCCCGTAGGGGAGAAAAGTCATAAAGGCGATATTCATCCTTTGCCATAGTTTAATCCTTCAGTAACCTTCAGGTTGTATCCCATCTTTTGGATAAGATGTAGGGCTTGTGAGCTATACCGGTAGAGTGGCATTCTTTCTACCTCGAATTCTGATTCTACTTCCTTTGGGATGAAGGACCAGGGATATTCCACTCTGCCAAAGATGATGAGCTTATCTTTCTTTTTCTGGGTGGGACTAAGAAATAAGAATCCTGACTAGAGCGAAGCCGGTGCACGGTACAGGTAGTGGTCACTTATGTTTGCAGAAGAAGGCCCAGACCGTTCTCCAAGGAGTAGAGTGTACTTATAAGCATACGCTCTGAGTAGTTAAAAGATAGTCATTTATTGAGAAAATAAGGTATCTCTTCTAGCGGGATTACATCGTCAGGGGAAGGGATGTTGACATTGGCAGATATATATTCCTCCAGCTCATCCTTCTCCTCGGCTACCCCCAGCACAAGCGAAGGCTTTGGTGGTTTTCTTTGTATTTTTACCACCAAAGGTCCGAAAGTTGCAGCCGTGGTCGAATCTTCTTTTTGTGGTCGACTTGGCCTGTGAAGGTGAACGACCATAGGTTCGGAAGGCATAGATAGGGCAGAATCTCCTTTTGGTGGTTGATTCAGCCTGCGAAGGCAGATGACCATTGGTTCTGACGATGCTGAAGGTACCGGAGATTCAGGTGCCTTCTCGCACGATTTGACGATGAGGGGTACGGCCGCATCGGGAGTGCGAGCCTTGAGGCAGATTCTTATAGGCTCATCGGGTGCTGTTGTGGCCTCGGCTTCATTGTCGGCCTCATTGCCACTTCATCTTGGCGGACTTTCTTGTAGAGGATTGAGTTAGAGTAGTAAATCTTGATTCCTTTAAACGGATCAATATTAGCGAACTCTGTTTTGACAAAACCGTGTTCGTCCACATATTTTAGGCACTGGTAGAGGGTGGATGGCATGATCCTGTGTTCATGTATCCATATCTGAATAGGACAAACCGCCTCCGTGGATGACGCCCCAATAAGTCGTTATAGGATATATCTACGTCTATGACATAGCAGGTGACTTATGTTTTTATGTCATCGATCTGGCATTTTAGGCAAATTTTGCCCATAGGGTAGCTCCTTCCCTTGTTGAAGCCACTGCGGTATTGGTGGCCGCCAGATAATGCATCGGGATCCCTAGGGTCTGAAGCAAACTTTTCGGGTGTTGCTGATCGATGATCCTGGGTCAATATGTATCCGGTCTACCTTGACGTCGCCAATATATCATGTGTAGTACAGGGGCCGAGCATGCCTATTATTTTTTAGCAATATGTCCTGTTGCGAGAAGGTGATATTGGGTATCGCCTCTATGGCATTTTTGCAATATGGACAAGCAGCAGGATCTTCAGTTGGTGGCTTGACTTGCGCTAGGTAGACATCGGCATTCTGCAGTGCCTCACTCAGGGCAGTCCGAGTGTCTTTAGAGAGCCGTAAAAGCTCAAATAGCGATAATTTTGCCATAGTGTGGGCTAATTGTGCTAAGATATCAAAATTATAGGGCATTTCCAGCCCTTGTGGTTCATCCCTGTATAATGGTTTATCGAAGCGCGTCTCCTTCTGTTTAGACTTGTCCAACGGCGGGGGTTGAGATGGCCCGGGACCAGTGGTGGTAGGTGCAATAACCGGGGGTGTATCGCCGTACATCGGTTGGTATATTATGCCTGACCTTGTTGTACCTACTGCTAGCTCTTTTGCCGAGGAGAAAACTGTGTAACAGGACTTAGATTTCCTACCTTTGAGTTTGGTGGTGGAGGATGCCGTCGGTTGCGTCAAGTCAAGCACGAGGTCGAAATGGACCCATATGACCTTCCCACGTGGTATGGTGAGAGGTATTAGCCCGACCGTCTGGTCTCAAGCTGGTGGAAGGCTGACAACTTCCATAGTCACCTTAAGGACAGGGACTACTCAGTCTTGGGCTTCCGTCGGTAGAAAGTTGCCAAATTAGAGGGGCACCATATTGGCGACGACCGTCACATCATCGAAGTCCAGGAAAAGAGCCTTGTTATTTATCAGACGTTGGATGTACTGCTTCAAGGTATAGCACTCCCGCGTCGGGTGATGGACGTAGCGGTGGAAGTGATAATACTTTGGGTTGGCAATCTCTGCCGCCTCAAGCTGACGTCTGACATCGGGAAGCCAGATTTTGTCTCCCTGCATCAGCATGTCGAAGATGGGTTTGACGTCAACATCTTCGAAATAGTAAGACTCCTTTGGTTTTGGAGGCTCTGCTTGCTTTTGTTCATGTTTCTTGGTCAAGGTAGCGACCATAGCCTGTTTTCCTTTTCCATCGCGACTGCTATTGCCGCCATTATTATTGTTGTTGTTGTTATTGCTGGGATACTTGCCCTTTTCCTCACTAGTAGGGATATGGATCCCCAAGTACCGAGCGTCCTTGAGCTTCTTCTCAGCGTTGACATCACTTAAAATGAATGTTTTTCAGTCTTTGAACTGGCTCTCGTCCATTCAGAGGCTGACTGTCGAAAGCATATTTTTCTGGCACATCTTTATTAGTGTGTGTCACTACCACATTCTGAAAACAGGGGTATTTTCGACTTTTTGCAATATTTAATATTATGGTATTTATAATTAATTAATTGCCTGATAGTATTTGATTTAAATAAATTTTGTGCGATGTGTAATTAAATATATAATTATATGCAGTGTTAATTATTTTATTTTAGCTAGCAGACTTGACCAGAAGCCAGTAGATGAGCACCTGTCGGAATTATAGAATTTTGAGGTTAATTGTTTTATTTTAGAATTTATTTATTGGAGGTGTAATTAATTACTGTATTTTATTTAATATTTTGCGCAATTGCCTTTGCTCCGATATTTGGAGCACTATCCAGACTTTTGTCTCCCAACAAATTTCACAATCTTGTCCTAGACATGCCCGCCTTCCATTCTGCTATTTTTGCAACTCATAATTTTGCTCCCTGTGCATTGTTTCTAGCCGCACAAAAATTGTCGCGGACGTTTATTTTAAAACTCCTATTTTGTATCGTTGTGCGTTCCAATCGAAAATTGGAGGCCATCTTGACCTATTTTTCGTGCGGCCCAAATTAGGGTAATATTCTGTTCTGAGTCTTCTTCAATATTGGTATTGATGACCTGACCTGATTTTGGCTCCATGTACTCCTAATTAATTGTTGAACACAACTTGCATTTATTTCTATTTAATTTGAGGATACTATTTTTTATCTGATTCCGAAATTCTAATTTAATTCCAGTGCCCTGTTAATTGAGCCCGTACCAGTCTTACAACGCCCCCTGACCCTACAAAACATCGGACCCCGAATCGCCCGCCAAATTTTCGTCATTTTATGTGTTTGTGCAATTTCCCAAATTTAAGGGGGCTAAATTACAAATTTGCATTTTGTGGCCTCACCCAATTATTTTTTAACCAATGAGGAATCCTTAATTATTTAATTAAACCTCACCCTAAATCCCCCATAAATTATTTTCTCTTGTCAGATCTGGACCACCCATTTAATTGGGTGCATCCTCACCATTAGATTCACAAACCCTCATCCTATATAATATCATGTCTACATCACCCCATGTCCCATCAAACCCTAATCCCCAAGCAAGCCCCCACCTCTCTCTCTCCTCACCTCTCTCCAACGTAGGGAACCAACCTCTTCCTTCTTCTTCTTCTTCTTCTCTTTTCTTCTCTTCTTCTTCCTTTTTCTTCTCCTTCCTTTATTTTGAATTTGAATTTAACATTAGGGAGGGGGAGGGAAACTGAAACCTACTGTTCACCGGCGTATCTCGGCGGCTGCTCCTCTCCGAGCCCGCTACTTCGGCGGCTCATCAGCCGGCCCCCGGCCGAGTTCCTTCCCGCCTGAAGCCCGGCGGCCAACTCCTTCAGCCGACTGCTCCTCCTCCTCTCCTTGCTCCTGCTGCCAAGCCCGGCCGAGTCCTCCACTGCACCCAGCCCGACCTCCCTCCGGCGTGCAGTCCGGCGCCAACCAACCCCATCTCCTCCGCACAGTCCCCGCGGCGACTGCCCGGCCGGCTGTGCCCATCCCCCATCAGCCCTGCTGCTCCAGGCCGACATCCCCACGGCGGCATCTCCATCCAGCGAGTCCGGCGGCCCCCTCTGAACAGCTGGCAGCGGCCCCGCTCTTCCCGCTGGACGATCCTCCCAGGCCGAGCCCACCTCCGGCTGTGCTCCTCTATACTCCGACCACCTCCATCTATCACCATACACCCCGGCCACCTCCTTGCACTCCTAGCTGCATCCCACCTCCGGCCGGCGAGCCTCCGTCGACCACCCACAGTGAGTATTCTCTTCTCTCCCTCCTTCTTTTATATATATATATATATATATATATATATATATATATATATGTATATATATAATGTAATAAATATGTATTGTAGGTAATTATTTAATGTGAATATAATTGTATATTAATCAATGTATAAGTATATGTAAATATTGGCATGTATATGTAATTACGTATTTCAAATTAACGTTTAACAGTATATGTATACGTACGGTATTTATTTAATGTTTAATATATGTATAAGCGTATTAATTATTTTATTAAATTGTAATTGAGTATGTATCAAATTAATATTTTAAATACATGAATATGAATAGCATTTATTTAATTAATATTTAAAATACATAAGGTATAGTATATATTTTTGTATTAGTATATAAATGTATTATTGAAATTCTATTGTATACATTATTTAATGTGTAGATTTATGTATATAAATATAAATACGTATACGTGAATTGGTGTGTGTATTAAAATAATACTTAGTGTATATGTATTCATATACATACAAGTATTATTTTGGTATATTTTCATATGGAATATATGTAATAAAAATACGTATTTGGTATAAATGTATAAATAGGTAAATACGTATTTTGGTAATTGATATATATATATATATGCACCTATATATATGTATATGGTAAATATATTAAGACTGGTAATGTATGAATTTATAATGTGTATGTATATATGTTCGTGTAATTCTTCATATATATCTATATATGTATTCAATATATATTTTACGTGTACGTATTTAATAATAAATATTAATATGTAAATTGGTATGTATGTATATCGGTATTTCAGTATATGTTGGTAGTTGTAAATTAATATATATAATTAGTATATATATATATTCTTTTGTATATATATATATCTTTGGTAGTTGTACATATAAATGTATATGTGTTATGAATATTTTTACCTATGTATATATAATACATCTTCTGTTATGAGTATACACTTATACATATTTTGTATAGAATTTGGTATAACCCTATAAATATGTATTATATTTGATTATTTAATAATACTACGGTTAATTGGTGAATGTACTAGATGACCCTAGTGGACTAGTGCCCTGCCTGGCATAGCCCTAAGGCCAGTGTATTCTATTGTGTGTTAGTATAGCCCCTGATACAAGTGTTGTAATTGTGATGTGTTTATAGGACTGTTGGTTTTACCCAGGGGATACTCTGGAACAGGACATCCATAAATACCAGCTAAGGACCCAAGGCAAGTACATTCTCTGATAATTTCTAATTCTTGATAAATTCTATAAGTTCAACAATCATAAAATGTTACATCTGAATCTTTGACACTGTGCTACACGGACTAGTATATAGCCTGGATCTGCAGTCATGAGATGTTACCTTGATTATCGTATTGACATTGTACACGACATGTATATTTAGACATCGTACATGATAGACTTGACTTGCTCGTGTATCGTGACGTGTCATGGTTGGATCCACAGTACTAGTTGGGGGCGGGGAAGTAGTTAGTAAGAAATGTGATCATAACCTCTTATTGTAGTATAGAAATTGTAAGTGTTAATCATGCTCTTCACCCATGATTAGCCAGGCCAGTAGCTATCGTACATGTTCCCAAGCCGATCACATTTTGAAACTACTATTTCAAACACCTAGAATAGATTACAGTTCCCTATTTTTATCATATACTACATCACCCGTATATGATACTGTTTCTTGTTCTTTTTATTTCCATACATGCACCGACTGTAACATATTGCCTGTCTCTCTATATTACCTGTCTCTCTTAAATTGCCATTTCAATTATTTCACTGTCTTCTCAGTAGCTAGCATGACATGTTTTATTGTATTATAGACATTATCAATTAATGGAACTGTTATTTGAGATTGTGCTTTGCTCCTTCCTGACTGGAAATATTTTTCCAGACTATGCCTTAGAGGACCGCTGTCCGACACTTATGGTGAGTAGCTGCAGACTTGATAGTAGTTGTGATTCCAGGAGGTCTAGCTGGAAATTACTATTTTTAGTTAGTTCTTTTAACAGTCTATTTGGTACCGGATTTGTCTCCGGCATTTGATGATTCTTGGATATTGTTGAGTTAGAATATTACTTGTGGACTTGTGTTGTGTTTAATTTAGTTTTATTATTCAAAATCTTATCGTGCTGTAATCCTGTGATTGAGTATGTATTCATCTTATTTGTGTCATCCGTGCCTCCTAATGGAGATTGGATGCTTGCGTGACAGTAGTTAGATAGTATCAAGACCTTGACAGCGTTCTACCGCCGATGCTGCGGCGTAGGCTGGACGTACCCACGCACTCGTGCCACTAAACCGGGTGCGGGTCGTGACACGTTTTTAGTGGTGGCCCATGCAGGTTAGACTTCACGAGTTGTGCGATGTCGTAGTAGTGTGACATCCTTGTTATACTACTGCGTGCCTGCTATAGAATCTAGGACATAGGATACTAGGACGAGAGCAAATACTCAATCACAATTCCTTGAGAGATTCCTGGGATGACCCCTGAGAATCTTGTTAAACTTCCAATTTAAAATCATTCCCTTGTTCTGTCCATTCTCACTTGTTGATATTGATTTGATTGTTGTTAATTAAGGTATTAAATTAGGATTTTTGCTTCATTATAGAGTTGATTTCATACTAAGAGGAAGTTATAGACTGATTTATGGTATTATTTGATGATGCCCGTCAATGAGGACAGTGAAAGTGATTAACATTAGAGCTATTGGACTACAGAAGGTGGATTTAAAATTTTAATTGAAGATTAAAAATGAATTTCAATTTTTGAATTTTGAGAAGATTGAGATTGTTATTAAAATTTATTTTGAAGATTTCAAGGAATTGCAAAAAAAAAAAAAAAAAAAATTCTGAAATTGAGGAGTTGAAATATTGTTATTAAATTTTTATTTTGAGGATTCAGATTCGATTCAATAAACCTAGACAAGTCTGTAAGAATCTTTAAGGTGATTAAGTTTTCATTTCAGTATTTAAATAATTGACCATGAGGAAAGTGTATACATTTTACTTTAAAAGTTTATTCGAGGAGTTATTTGAGGAATTTTATTTAAGGATAAGATTTTATAGTGGGAGAGATATATTATAATATAAGTAGATAAGATGCATGTGTAAGGATATATTGGCTTGAGCATGATTGAGATTTCACTGCCAACTGGCTTAGGTGTCCATTTAAGATTGTATTGAAGAGAGCAGTACTTAGTATAGTGTGTTGAAATTGTTATGCACTTGAGTGATAAGAATAACTAGTATCAGCGATTGCAGTAGGTAAGGAAGCTAGCAGTGAGTGTGTTTTGTGATAGAACTGTGATCCCTAGGGGATAGAGGTATCAGACCATGGATGCATCTTTGACCCGTGCAATCACAACTAGGGTTTATTCCCAATCTTTATCTTGAATGTTGCTTCTTTAGATCTGTACTGTCCTTCCTTGATGATATCGCATTTTTGCCTAAATTGATTCTTTGGGATCTGTCTTCAGGATGTCGCCGCAGACAAGGTCAATGAGAGCGGGAACATCAGCTTTAGAGGGGTCTGCCACCTCTCCACCTGATGGACAGACATCCGTAGTTCCTCCTACATCTCTAATACATGTGGGAATTTCTGCACCTATCGGGGATCCTCCTCCTCCACATGTCCAAAAGATTGCCGCAGCTGTGACGGACAACCTTCCTCCTCCACCGACTCCGCTTCCCGGAGGTTTGCCCATTGATGGAACGCAGATGTTTACCTTGATCCAAGGCATGGTAGATGCCCAGAGAGTGACGGCAGATGCTCAGCGAGTTCAAGCTGAGGCTCAGAGGGTGCAAGCAGAAGCGTACCAGGCATAAACCGAGCTGATGAAAGAAAACATGGAGAATGCTCATCGAGTGACTCTCCAAGCTTTGGAGAAAGTAGCACAGTATCAGCAGTTTCCTGGCCAACAGCAAAGATCAGGCACTATAGTGGATTTCAAAAGAATGATGCCTAGAGAGTTTAAAGGTACCGAAGGGATACTCTACGCTGACGACTGGCTAGAGGATATAGAAAGAAGCCTGCGATTGACCCAGATTCCGGAGAACTTGCAGATAGAAGCCGCTGGCAGTCAGATGTTCGATATTGCACTCACGTGGTATCGTACGGAGCCGAGAATTACTGCGCAAGGACTTACTTGGGAGACCTTCAAGGAACTCTTCAAGGAGAAGTTCTTTCCCGACGTGGCATTGGGAACCTTGGAAAGTCAGTTTCATGACTTAGTTCAAGGAAACATGTCGGTCGACGAGTACGCTGCAGAATTCTGTAGATTGAGCCGTTTTGCATCGTCTATGATTCGAGACCCAGGAGATCGAGCCCGAAAATTTAGAAAGGGACTGACGAGAGAGATTAAGTCGCGCACTTCTGGTCGGCGTACCGCTACCTATGAGGCTATCTTGATGGATGCTCAGATTGCAGAAGAGGATCTGAATCTCAGGCCTAAGAGGAGTCACAATGCTTTTGGAGATACGAATGGTAGCCCAGGACCAACCAAGCATCCCCGTATTCAGCACCAACAGCAGTACCAAGTACCATTTCATATTCAGCAACAACCATGGACATTTCAGCATCCACCGCAGTACCTAGCACCAGTTCCTATCCAACAACATCCATGGGCGTATCAGTATCAACCACAGTACCAGGCACCAGTCCGTATTGAGCAGAATCAGCAACAGCCTCCAAGAAAGACACAACAGACTTGTCATTTCTGTAAGAAGCCAGGTCACCTTTGGGAGAGCTGTAGAACGAGACTAGGACTTTGTTTGCACTGCGGCGCTGCGGGACATCGAGTAAGGGACTGTCTTCTAGCCTCTTATCTTCCCGGCCAACGCGCAGCTTCAGATTATGGAGATCCATTTAGGCTACCTGTGGAACCGTATATTGCTCAGCACCCGCAAAGGGAACCACCCCAGCAGGACGGGCATTTGCGGTGACGGTCGAGAGACCGATATTGCAGGTAATGTGTTTGTAGGTTCTGTTCTTTCTTCCATTCTGTTCCTCTCTATTTGATTGATTGATTGATTGATTGCTTAGTACCGTAGTTCGTATGCATGACTCTTGTTATAATGTAGTTAGTAGTACCCCTGATGCATAGACTGTAACACCATAACAAATGAGACCATAACCATGTATGTTCCCCCTAGATCGTATGTGGTATGACTATAGGTAGAATTTTCTTAGACCGAGATTATTGGTGTTGACTGTAGTGAAGATTCATGAAGGAGCTATGACTTGACAAGAGGAACAAGATGATTAAAATTTGGGGATAATTATTGATTTAAATAAATGGTTAAGAAATTAATATTTCATAATTGGTGGTTAATTAATTCCAGGAAAGATTATAACATGTTTAAGTTGGTTATTAATTTGGAAATTTTGGGAGATTTATCAATGTATTTATTTAATTGCAAGTTATGAATTTTAGAACTTTATATTTGGATGTCACATTTGGAGAATCCTTAAATATCATATTGTTGAGTATTTTGAGGAGTGGATATTAAATTCCGGGTATTGAATTATTAACTCAAAACTTTCAAGGAAATTTTGACAAAAATGGACTTTGATTTTTCCGAGGATTTTTCAAGAATGAAATAATTATAGAAATTTTATTTTTGAAAAGACATTGCGGATTATAACCTGATTTCCTGGTTAATGGATTTAAATTTTGAGAGAAATATAATGTGTATGATTAAACACTAATATGAGGATTTTAAATTTCGAGGACGAAATTCTTTTAAGGTGGGTAGACTTGTCACTACCATATTCTGAAAACAGGGGTATTTTCGACTTTTTGCAATATTTAATATTATGGTATTTATAATTAATTAATTGCCTGATAGTATTTGATTTAAATAAATTTTGTGCGATGTGTAATTAAATATATAATTATATGCAGTGTTAATTATTTTATTTTAGCTAGCAGACTTGACCAGAAGGCAGTAGATGAGCACCTGTCGGAATTATGGAATTTTGAGGTTAATTGTTTTATTTTAGAATTTATTTATTGGAGGTGTAATTAATTACTGTATTTTATTTAATATTTTGCGCAATTGCCTTTGCTCCGATATTTGGAGCACTATCCAGACTTTTGTCTCCCAACAAATTTCACAATCTTGCCCTAGACATGCCCGCCTTCTATTCTGCTATTTTTGTAACTCATAATTTTGCTCCCTGTGCATTGTTTCTAGCCGCACAAAAATCGTCGCGGACGTTTATTTTAAAACTCCTATTTTGTATCGTTGTGCGTTCCAATCGAAAATTGGAGGCCATCTTGACCTATTTTTCGTGCGGCCCAAATTAGGGTAATATTCTGTTCTGAGTCTTCTTCAATATTGGTATTGATGACCTGACCTGATTTTGGCTCCATGTACTCCTAATTAATTGTTGAACACAACTTGTATTTATTTCTATTTAATTTGAGGATACTATTTTTTATCTGATTCCGAAATTCTAATTTAATTCCAGTGCCCTGTTAATTGAGCCCGTACCAGTCTTACAACGCCCCCTGACCCTACAAAACATCGGACCCCGAATCGCCCGCCAAATTTTCGTCATTTTATGTGTTTGTGCAATTTCCCAAATTTAAGGGGGCTAAATTGCAAAATTGCATTTTGTGGCCTCACCCAATTATTTTTTAACCAATGAGGAATCCTTAATTATTTAATTAAACCTCACCCTAAATCCCCCATGAATTATTTTCTCTTGTCAGATCTGGACCACCCATTTAATTGGGTGCATCCTCATCATTAGATTCACAAACCCTCATCCTATATAATATTATGTCTACATCACCCCATGTCCCATCAAACCCTAATCCCCAAGCAAGCCCCCACCTCTCTCTCTCCTCACCTCTCTCCAACGTAGGGAACCAACCTCTTCCTTCTTCTTCTTCTCTTTTCTTCTCTTCTTCTTCCTTTTTCTTCTCCTTCCTTTATTTTGAATTTGAATTTAACATTAGGGAGGGGGAGGGAAACTGAAACCTACTGTTCACCGGCGTATCTCGGCGGCTGCTCCTCTCCGAGCCCGCTACTCCGGCGGCCCATCAGCCGGCCCCCGGCCGAGTTCCTTCCCGCCTGAAGCCCGGCGGCCAACTCCTTCAGCCGACTGCTCCTCCTCCTCTCCTTGCTCCTGCTGCCAACCCCGGCCGAGTCCCCCACTGCACCCAGCCCGACCTCCCTCCGGCGTGCAGTCCGGCGCCAACCAACCCCATCTCCTCCGCACAGTCCCCGCGGCGACTGCCCGGCCGGCTGTGCTCATCCCCCATCAGCCCTGCTGCTCCAGGCCGACATCCCCACGGCGGCATCTCCATCCAGCGAGTCCGGCGGCCCCCTCTGAACCGCTGGCAGCGGCCCCGCTCTTCCCGCTGGACGATCCTCCCAAGCCGAGCCCACCTCCGGCTGTGCTCCTCTATACTCCGACCACCTCCATCTATCACCATACACCCCGGCCACCTCCTTGCACTCCTAGCTGCATCCCACCTCCGGCCGGCGAGCCTCCGTCGACCACCCACAGTGAGTATTCTCTTCTCTCCCTCCTTCTTTTATATATATATATATATATATATATATATATATATATATATATATATATATATATATATATATATATGTATATATATAATGTAATGAATATGTATTGTAGGTAATTATTTAATGTGAATATAATTGTATATTAATCAATGTATAAGTATATGTAAATATTGGCATGTATATGTAATTACGTATTTCAAATTAACGTTTAACAGTATATGTATACGTACGGTATTTATTTAATGTTTAATATATGTATAAGCGTATTAATTATTTTATTAAATTGTAATTGAGTATGTATCAAATTAATATTTTAAATACATGAATATGAATAGCATTTATTTAATTAATATTTAAAATACATAAGGTATAGTATATATTTTTGTATTAGTATATAAATGTATTATTGAAATTCTATTGTATACATTATTTAATGTGTAGATTTATGTATATAAATATAAATACGTATACGTGAATTGGTGTGTGTATTAAAATAATACTTAGTGTATATGTATTCATATACATACAAGTATTATTTTGGTATATTTTCATATGGAATATATGTAATAAAAATACGTATTTGGTATAAATGTATAAATAGGTAAATACGTATTTTGGTAATTGATATATATATATATATATGCACCTATATATATGTATATGGTAAATGTATTAAGACTGGTAATGTATGAATTTATAATGTGTATGTATATATGTTCGTGTAATTCTTCCTATATATCTATATATGTATTCAATATATATTTTGCGTGTACGTATTTAATAATAAATATTAATATGTAAATTGGTATGTATGTATATCGATATTTCAGTATATGTTGGTAGTTGTAAATTAATATATATAATTAGTATATATATATATTCTTTTGTATATATATATATCTTTGGTAGTTGTACATATAAATGTATATGTGTTATGAATATTTTTACCTATGTATATATAATACATCTTCTGTTATGAGTATACACTTATACATATTTTGTATAGAATTTGGTATAACCCTATAAATATGTATTATATTTGATTATTTAATAATACTACGGTTAATTGGTGAATGTACTAGATGACCCTAGTGGACTAGTGCCCTGCCTGGCATAGCCCTAAGGCCAGTGTATTCTATTGTGTGTTAGTATAGCCCCTGATACAAGTGTTGTAATTGTGATGTGTTTATAGGACTGTTGGTTTTACCCAGGGGATACTCTGGAACAGGACATCCATAAATACCAGCTAAGGACCCAAGGCAAGTACATTCTCTGATAATTTCTAATTCTTGATAAATTCTATAAGTTCAACAATCATGAAATGTTACATCTGAATCTTTGACACTGTGCTACACGGACTAGTATATAGCCTGGATCTGCAGTCATGAGATGTTACCTTGATTATCGTATTGACATTGTACACGACATGTATATTTAGACATCGTACATGATAGACTTGACTTGCTCGTGTATCGTGACGTGTCATGGTTGGATCCACAGTACTAGTTGGGGGCGGGGAAGTAGTTAGTAAGAAATGTGATCATAACCTCTTATTGTAGTATAGAAATTGTAAGTGTTAATCATGCTCTTCACCCATGATTAGCCAGGCCAGTAGCTATCGTACATGTTCCCAAGCCGATCACATTTTGAAACTACTATTTCAAACACCTAGAATAGATTACAGTTCCCTATTTTTATCATATACTACATGATACTGCTTCTTGTTCTTTTTATTTCCATACATGCACCGACTGTAACATATTGCCTGTCTCTCTATATTACCTGTCTCTCTTAAATTGCCATTTCAATTATTTCACTGTCTTCTCAGTAGCTAGCATGACATGTTTTATTGTATTATAGACATTATCAATTAATGGAACTGTTATTTGAGATTGTGCTTTGCTCCTTCCTGACTGGAAATATTTTTCCAGACTATGCCTTAGAGGACCGCTGTCCGACACTTATGGTGAGTAGCTGCAGACTTGATAGTAGTTGTGATTCCAGGAGGTCTAGCTGGAAATTACTATTTTTAGTTAGTTCTTTTAACAGTCTATTTGGTACCGGATTTGTCTCCGGCATTTGATGATTCTTGGATATTGTTGAGTTATAATATTACTTGTGGACTTGTGTTGTGTTTAATTTAGTTTTATTATTCGAAATCTTATCGTGCTGTAATCCTGTGATTGAGTATGTGTTCATCTTATTTGTGTCATCCGTGCCTCCTAATGGAGATTGGATGCTTGCGTGACAGTAGTTAGATAGTATCAAGACCTTGACAGCGTTCTACCGTCGATGCTGCGGCGTAGGCTGGACGTACCCACGCACTCGTGCCCCTAAACCGGGTGCGGGTCGTGACAGTGTGGCCTCGGGATTGCTAGGAGGAAACCTTAGCGAGGCTTGTTGAAACCGCTCGATGTAGTTTTATGTTAGTTCCTTCTCACCATGGGCGACGTCTATCAGCGAAGACATTGTCATATCATTTTCTGCCTCATAGAATATGTTAAGGAACAGATGCTTGAGGTCATCGAATGATGAGATACATTTATCTTTAAGACTGCAGAACCAATCAAAAGCTACCCCAGCCAATGACCCGACGAAGATACTGGTAAGAATAGCGTCGCTGCGGGGTAAGTGTCCCATGGTGATCTCGAAGTAGCTCATGAAGCGACGAGGTGAGGACTTTTCGTCAAACATGTTTATATTGAAGGGCTTGTACTTGGGCGGATAAGGTACATCCCTCCACTCTATCGGGTATGGTTGCCGCACCCCAAAATCACGGAGTGAGTCTCAATTGCTCATCGAGTCTAGGCGAGCCCAAAGTTCTCGGACCTCCCACCTTGCTTCCTTAGATTTATCTCCTTCCGAAGGCGCCGATGAGCCAGGTAGGAGAAGATCACCGTCCCCGGGTTGAGCGATCGTATTTGAATTCCTGTTGGTCCCGGGGTCCAGGTTTGCTTGCCCAGAGGCCCTTGCCGGCTGGGAGGCCATGTTTGCCTTGATTTTCAGCATTGTCTGGGTTAAAGCTTGCGTTGATGCATTCATTATATGCATCATGTCTTCGAGCGTCTTGAGGCGCTGCCGGTCAGTGGGGCCTTTATGGTCGTCTCCGGTCATGTATATCGTCCTCACCCGGGGAGAAACGGAGGGGGCAGTGGATGTCGTGCTCCCTGTCTCATATCCTTGTAGTGAGTAGTCTTGAATGGGGGCAGGAGCCATTGTGTACCCCTATGATTCGGAGGGGATACTACCCCCAGCGTAGAAGATTGTGTCGTCTTGGTGGGAGTAGCTACCCTCCGGGATCTTCCTTGGGAATCGTTGCCTTTTCGGAACGCCGGGTTGTCGCGTACATCCAGGGGGACACTACCCCCAACTTGGGCCACCCCCAGGGGTTCTGAGGAAGAACTACCCCCAGGGGCTGACAGCTTCTTCCTTGAGCGGGTGCCTTGGAAGATGCCTTCCGCAGGTGCCATTGTCAACCCTCCGGGTAGTCGCCTTCGCGATGTAGTGGTAGAGAGTGTCGGACTGGAAGTATTTGACTTCTTTCTTCCCTTGGTGGTGGGAAGCTTTCTAGTTGAGTTGCATGAGGCGAAGGAAAACTCCTCCTCCTCTGATACTTGTACTTGATCTCCAGGTTGTTGTCGAGTAGGTGCTTTCTGGTGCAGTCGCTGGAAGGTTGACTGCTTGTTTGTGGGTACTGCCGCTTTATTGCAGCAGCAGTTGATAATAATGTTGGCGCAGCTGTGTCTCAGAGAGGGCTTGCCGCACGCCGTAGTTGTTTCCTTTGCTTTGCGCTGGTGAGTAATCACGTCACGCATATCATGCGAAGGATGTTTTACCTTTGCATCCTTTTTATGAGTCCGGGTATCCAGGGCACACGGATGTGCAGGTACTATATATTTGCTCCCTGGCCTGAGGTTCGTACACGAACTTGCCCCGAGGTACCGGTGGAAGACTTTTAAGACTGACCATGTCCCTTGGTCCCTGTGGGCTGGACTCATGGGTCAGTCATGTACAACTTTCCGTCAGAGGCTCGTATAATAGTTAGCGATGCCTGTTGACGGTTGGTCGTATGAGCAATTGCTTGAGCTTGACGGGCTCGCACTGCCCTTGACTTATTTAGCTTAGCGATCGCAGATGCGTAGTATGAAGAGTCCAGATTTGGGTTTTCACCATTCTCAATGGGTCACATAGGATCTGCGCCATATGAGATACGGTTAAAAGTAAAGGTTCTCTTGCTATTAGGGCCGCATGCGGCTTGTTGTCTGCGGCTGTGAGTTGATACCGCATGGGCAGTCTTATGCGACTTCCTCCTTGGCTGCATAGAAGCTTCTTTAACACCAGAACGTCTGGCATCGTAGTATTTTTCTCTGCCAGAGTCTGGGTGCTGAGCAGTTTCTGCGTCAGCCTGGGCTGCCGCATAGACGTGGATATTCTGGGTGTTCGTCCGACGATCGTCATTGGCAACAAAGTGAGAGGATGGAAGTGTCTTCTCTACAGCTGGGTAAGGTGCAACGGCCTTGGCCATCTACGTTCTGCGGGTCTTCTTGGGCTTGGCTATCCTTGGCGAAGGATTAGCACTTTCTCCGGAGAGCATGTCCTCGAACGTTTGCTGGTCAAAGCGGACCACCAGCATCTTTTGCGTCGAGCCGAGCTTGGCTACATCGGATTATGCTACAGACTTCTCAACAGTGGAGAAAAACGTCCCCAACAGAGTCGCCATCGTGTTTTCCATTTAAATCAAAAAGAGAACTGGAAGAACTGAATTTGATTAACAGACTAAGAAAGTACAAAGAAGAGTCCTAGAAGACAATCTAAGTACAAATTTATTTTCTGGGGGGGGGGGACAATGGAGGTTTAGGAGTGTAGCAACTCTTTTTACTCCGTGGACGATCTGATGCAGAAGCTCTTCTTTCTTGCTCTAGTTTAAATCTGCAGATAGCCAGTAGTACCCTGTTATTTATAGTTGTTCTGTGGCTGCATGTTATAGATGCCGCATGCGCCCCTGTTTGATAACCGCATAAGGCTCTTTCAACAGAATACGGTTGTAACTATGGCCGAATGTCACGGTGAAGCTGCCATGTGAGCATGGTTAGGATTTACTGTTGATGAGATCTCTGGGTCATTTCACTCCGTTGTATGTGTGACTTGGTCGTTTAGACACGTAGCCCGCATCAACTGTACGAAGATCTCTTTAGTTGTAACGAAAAGATCTTGTTAGTTGGAACGCATTGGGCCAGAGACACATGGGACGCATGGAGTCTGAAAAGCATTGGGCCATAAATGCATGGAACACATGGAGTCTGGAAAGCATTAGGCCAGAGACGCATGGAACGCATGGAGTCTGGAACGCATTGCGCCATAGACGCATGGACCACATGGAGTCTGGAACGCATTGGGCCAGAGACGCATGGCTTTTTTGTCGTCTTCTGCATTCGTGGCATTTGAACAATTGTTTACTGTCAAAAGTAATTATGACGAAGCCGTCAACCCATATTCCAATCATCGGTGCAGGATTCAAGGCGGTCAGGATGACTGTCTATTTTGTCTGAGTCATAAATGCTCTGATGTGACTGTAGGTACGATGCGTCAAAGGGTGGTATGCGTCTCGGGACGTAGTGTATCCGAGGATGTTATGCGTCCACCACTGTTATGCGTCTCTTGCTTATTTGTTGACTGTAAACTGGAGCGCATGGAGAGATTTTTTATGATTCTACACCTTCCATTGAGAGAATCGACGTCACGCTTGATAATGTCGACGGGGGAGAGGCTGATGATGACAGTGCTCTTCTTGCACATGTCGAGTATCGTGATCGCCATCATCGACCGTCGTCACCCTAACAACGCCTGCGAGCACCGACGATGCGCACCGCGATGGGTTCTCGGCATGCGCAACTGCCGCACGAGCACCGCCTTTGCACCCTAGCCGCACCCGCGTGCCGCGCGAGCACCGACATCGCCACCCTGGCCGTATGCGGTGTCCGCATTCGAGTGTCGTGCGAGCACCGACGTGAAGCCGCGAATGGTGGTGGGGGTGGAGACGGAGAGGATAAGAAGTGCGGTCGGGGACCCGTTAGACCGCTTGTGGTTGTGGTCGGGGGATTCAGATTAGGAGTACTAACGGCCAAGAAGAGAGGAGGGTGTCTTATGATCGTAGCGGGGGATGCTGATGACCGTTGAGTGCTGCTACCATGGCTTCATCGACCCCTCCTTCTCCTAAACCTAGATCTCCTGTCTCATTTTTCTCCTCCTCTTTCAATGTTTGGAGTGTGATCGGCCGAGAAGGGAGGAATTTTTATTTGTTCTGTTGTCGTCGACGAAGAATGGAGGCGTGGTGGATGCTCGGGAATGGAGGGGCAGGCGGGAGGAAGAGTGGAGGTGGTGGTGTTTGCATTTGTCATCCAAACATTGAAAGTCCACATTTTTTTTTGAAACTCCTCACTTGCGTTTGACAAAAACTTATGTATCCAAACACAATTTGAAAAGTGATACATGTTGAAAGTGTACTGCATTACAATATTTGAACATGTCATTTTTACACTTTCGAGAAGTTGCAAGCATTCAAATAGCCCCTTAGATTTGGTACTTAAAGATCTAAAGTTCTGTGTTTGGTCGGAATGATAGAAAAAGGAGGAGGAGAAAAAAAAAGTCGAGATATACTTTCTGTCTATATAGAAAGTGTTTGCTGTGTGTAGGTTTGTTCACACACAGAAGTAGCAAAAACCAAGTATTCCTTGTCAGGATCCCATGCACTCTATACGTTGAGTGATTCCTCTTTGGCTGGATTATTTGGCTGAACGTGGAACATTATTAGGAGCATTATTAGCTCACTTGGTCTTCATGTTTTGCTGTATATAAATAGATATCATTTCCTATTTGTTGGGGTACAAGTAAAAAATATACTTTATGTTGTTAGTTTGATTCTCGTTTTTTTAAAGGTAAACTATTTCTTCTACGTCCACGTTCTTTCATTTGAGTTATAGGCAAAACTAAGTTCTGATCACATCTTTCGAAGTCATATGTGACAACGAAAAACTGATAGCATCAAAAATTTTATGACTAGAAACATTCGAAAACAGTACTCTATTTTATTTTTGTTAAAATTTTGCAGAAAACAGAAAAGAAAATTTTCTTTTGCTAACAAACTAAGAGTTGAGACTTCAGATTTAATCATTTTGTTAAGTCTTCGTTTCTGCAGGAGAACACACTTTTTGTTAATACACGTTAATATACTGTAGCAAGTTAGTCATTAGCTTTTGTTGATTAGACACAAGTTAGTCATTATTGATTGCTTGTCTCTATTAGTAAATTAGTCATGATTTTCCAAACCTTGTGCTGCATTTTTGCTACTGGTAGTATAGTGAAAAAAAAAAAAAAAATCTTGCTTAATATAAATATTGTGGCATTATAATTTTCTAATTTATTTACCTACTATGCTTTAGTTTTTGTAGCACCGAAAATCTTGTTGAATATAGAAATTGTCATTGGTATAGTGATAAAGTGCTATTTATATCTATTGATATTGTTAGCTCTACATTATATATTGTTAACTACAGTATTGTTTACATATCGATATCAAGATTATTTTTATTTGTGGCATTAGATATTCATTTGGCACCTTTTAATAATTTAGATCAAGAAATAGTTTATTGACCTTGCAAACTCCTTTAAATCTAAAGTTCTAAAAAGTAAAGATAAATTTGGGAACAAGTCGAAAGGGTCCTTCTGTCAAACGGGTGTAAATAGTGACACGGTATTTAAGTATTTTCGGACCAACGCTAGCTGGAAACCGGCCCCTACAACTAACCCAAGTTGATCAAAACTTGATAGACTAAAGGTTTATCAAGGTTGATTAGCAAGATCACTGAACTATCATTCTAGAGCCTTTGTCACCCTTATTGAGTAACTACAATATTTTGCAGACTTTAGAGTATCACAAATAGTAACCATGACCGGAAAAAAAAAGACCTACACGCCCCGATCTCCCGCAGGCAAAATCGGCCGTTCCCGCTAGGCGAGAATCACCGCGCCAGCGCTTCCGCGGAACGATCGCTTGGCCCATCCGGACATGATGCCGCACGAGCGTGAGCCACGCTCGTGCAAGGCCGTGGTTCATTGGCTGGCGGTAAGAGTTCTAAGCCACAGAGTCGCACAGATTATCCGAGTGCATCGGAATCATAAATGCATAGGCGATTTGGTAACAAGTTCACTGAGTAGACAATAGCGGAAGCATTGAATAACACAAGTAGAAATAAAGCAACACTTTATTGATATAAACAAGTGTTACAGGCGGCGCTTGGCCGAGATTACAAGTCGCTTAAGCCTCTCTCTCTGAAACAATAAAAGCGTGCCAAGTGGCTACAATTGTGGAATAATTTGTACAGGCAATGTTCAGATGATGTTCCAACATTATGTCTTGTATATGTGCTTCAGTTTCGGACGCAGCGCTTCTTCGGAGTGATCTCCACGCCTTAGCACGCACGAAGGAGGCATCTGCACCGAACAAGGTTCTCCTGCACCCTGCATACAACCTGGTGGATTATCAGTACATTGAATGCACTGGTGGGGAAGCTACTCGCCCGCTCGACAAATCCAAACACGTAATATAGGTTCCGTGCACCAACTATTATGTTATCTTTCTAGTTGCCTTAGGATCAGTTTCATGCAAGATTTGAATAGACTAACTCGTGTGGCAGTGCGTCGTGCGACATGAGAGAAAACACGGCGAGACTTACCAACTTACCATTTGACCTTCCTTGTCCAAGGCAAACATTGTTAATCCAAGCACGGGCACGTATAAACACTCAGGGGCATTCATAATGAAAACCAAGTTATAGCATATACAAACACAAGAGTCGTTGTATCATGATCGTTCAGGTGTTCAGTTGTTCATTTGATGTGATACAATATCTCGCACGCGGATAGCCGCTAAGCGAGGATGACTTATCTATATGAACAGGAGTCGCTGGCATAGCCATAAAGGACAGGTGTAGCACATGAAAGAAAATGAAATACAACGCACGGATCAGGAGCGCTACAGGTCATTCCTTCCGAGGCAGGCGGCTACTTAGTCTGGGAGCAAGAATGGCGTGAAGGATAAGTTCACAGGCGCTATACGCCATTCTGCCCGAAGCAGGCAGACTAACAGGGTTCCTGTCCGGATCGGCCCAGTGCCCCGGAGACCGTCCGCATGAACAAAGATCCGAGGATCTCACTTGTTAACAAGTTGTCCGCGACATGCAGGTCTCTATCTTCAGGTCTCAGGTTAGGTGCAGGGACAATTTCGAGGCAGGATATATATATATATATATATATATATATATATATATATATATATATATGGAATAAGTTATATGGAACAAGTTCGAGTCAGGATATATATATATATATATATATATATATATATATATATATATATATATATATATATATATATATATATATATATATATATGTGTGTGTGTGTGTGTGTGTGTGTGTGTGTAACTTGTTGAGGCAGGATCGTTCACAATAGTGTATCGATTGGCAGGCCAGTTGATTCAGTAGTTTGCTCCACGAGCTGTAATTCTGGGATTCATTCATTCATGGTGCAAATTTGTAAACCCCCTCACCCAAAATTAGGACTACTTGGCCTAGATAGTAAAATTAGGGCTAGTTTGAACCAATTAGAAATTAGAACACGTCATTTGATTCAATTGTGCACTATTTCATCGCATAGCGCACCTTACAGTCGCTTTGATAATTGGAGCACCTCCCTAGCCATTGCCCATCTACGAACTTCACAACCTCATCCTAGACATGCCCGCCTACTATTCTGACCCTTGTGCAACTTATAATATTGCTCTCTGGTGCTACATTTTAGGCACACAATAAACGTCGCGGACGTTATTTATTAATTATAAATAAAATCCAACTCAGTACCCTTGTGCGTTCCAATTGAAATTTAAGACGCAACCTTGACCGTTTTGTACAACCAAGATTTTATTAGTATTCTACACTGTACCCTTTACGCCCCTGACACTTGTGGTTCGCCTAAATTTAATCCCATGTTCTCCTAATTAATCCTAGAACATCGTGCGCGTTTCGATTGATTTAATTAAATCCAATTTCTGCCTTTGTGCAATTTTCCAATTGTTGGGAGCTTTTATGCAAAAATGCACTGAGGTGTCCCCACCATTGGACAATTCACAAAGGAATCGATTTTTTCCTTCACGTGGATTTTCTCATAATTTTCTGGAAATGCAAACGCGCAACATCGCCCTCCTATTTTTTAATCCAACCCTTGCAATTAAATAATTGTAATTATAGCCTCCAAACATTCCCATGGGAAGCCAAGCCCATTCCAAGATATTGACCAAGGCCCCCTTTCCAAGGATGTTGACCGGCCCAATTTTTTAGGTCAAACCAACCCTACTTTTGTTACATACACATATAAATACAACTTTTCCTTTTCTTTTTCCTAAAAACCAAACCCAAAGTACATAATCAGCTGACACCCCTTCCCTCTTCCTGTTCACCTTCTTCCTCCTTCCCTGCGCCGCCACCCTCCGCCTCTACAACCGCCGGAGCCCGGCGAGCAGTTCCGCCACCAACCCACCGACTGGAACAACCCATCTCCGGCCTTCTCCACGACCGTGCACGGACCCTCCTCGACCTCTGCAATCGCCGAGTCCTCCATCGACCACAGTGTCTCCGTCGGATCCCGCGACTCATCCCCGCAGTCGTGCCCGTCCGCCACGCTTCGCCTGAGAAGCCGGAGCAACTTCGCCTGTCAGCCAACGCTCCTCCACGATCCTCCTCCACGATCTCCTCGTCACCCGAGCAGCACAGCCGTCGACGACTATACCTTAACCATCAGAACCATGACCACCACCGTCGCCTCCACATCAGGCCAACTCCGGCCATCCACTGCCCGAGTTCATCTCCTTCTGCTCTCTTCTTCATCATTCTCACCGCCATTAATGCCACCAACACCACCTTCGTCCCCACTGAACCTCCTCGACGACTGAACCACCCGCCAGCAGCATCTCCTCCTCGCCTGAGGACGGCTTTCTTTGCCGCGGCCATCCATCAGCCGCCTCCCCTCGACCCATACATGACGCAGCACCATCACCATCACCTCCCTGACCTCCTCCTCTTCCCTACCGCCTGCACGACCCCCATCTCCGATGATCACTTCAACTTCACCCCCCTTTGCACATCGCCTGATCTCTCCCGCGACTCGTCCCGACTTCCATCACCCCCGCCATCCTCGTCACAGCAGCCCCTCGACTCGCCGGACCCTCTGGCCGGAGTTCAGCAGCCTCGATCCCGTCCCGCTGCAACGACTCGACCCCCTCGTCGTCGTGCGCAGGTACGGTTCTCCTGTATATGTACGTAGGTATGAATGTATGCATTTAAGTATATAGGTAGTGCATTGTAATGTATACATATTTTCATACGTATTATTATATATATAATTATATATATATGTATATGTATGCATATTGGTATTTTCACATAATATGTATTTAATCAAACGTATACTAGTATAATTAAATTAATGTATTGGTATATATGTATGTATATATATGTAGAATATATATATATTTGTATTGTATATTATATGTACTCATATACGAGTATATAGTATTGTATTATTAATTGGTATATATATACATACGTATTTTAGTATATGTATTATTGGTATATATATATATATATATATATATATATATATATATATATATATATATATATATATATATATATATATATATATATATATATATATATATATATATATATATATATATATATGTTTTGTATATACTTAATATATTTTCAATATATATAATTTGTATATATGTATAAATATATATTTTGTTTATGCTTTTAGTGTATCCTTAAAATATATAGCATAAACTTAATTTGGTGTATTAGTATTAGAATATTTTAATAATAATGTTGACCATATATATATATTTTCAAAGGTATTTTTGGCACATATATATAAGTATAGATATATTGTTCAAACTAGTATATATCAGATATGTGATTAAATAGTACATAAATATATGTTGTAAATGTATTTAATTTGATGCATGTATAAACTGTAAGTATTAATGCTAGTTAATAATAGGTATAATATGTTGACCATAGTTGACTAGTGTTACCTTACTATACCCCCGAGTCCAGTATAAATATTATTGTGTGTGTACTAGTGTAATGACTAATGATTTTATTATATTATATCATATGTACATAGGATGTTGGATTTATTCTGCGCGACTTTTGGAGCAGGTTATTGGTACATTGCAGCTTCCTTGCCAGGCAAGTATACCTTGCCATTATACTGTTATTTATATTCTATATGTTGCATGCATCTTTATTTTCTGTCTTTTCATATATTTTAATTGTTATATAAAATGCGCGCGACGGTGTCGTCGTGGTATATTTTTATTTATGTATTTGCATTAACCCTGTTTATGAGACTACCCCATTATCATGTAGTATCATTAGGTTCATTGGCCGTGACACAGTTGTTACACGAGTTGTGAGTCTCATGTAGATCACGGACTTACGTGCAGGTTGGCCTCCTGTACGTGTGGGCCGTGCGTTAGGAATAACTGCTGTTAGAAACTTTGCATGCTAGTAGACTTGGCAGTTATTAGAGGTATTATCGTGTCATGGATGTGACATGCTTAGAGCATGGGGTGGGAAGAACAACAAGTAAGGCGTGTGGGCTCCGTTGCACTTTCCTTGTGTAACCCGTACGCTCCGCCGGAGATGCGCGGTCATGATGACCCCTATATATACTACTTGGCGGGCCTTCGGGGTTCGAAAGATGCCGTGCCTTTGTAGGCCCCTGGATCTCCAAGAGAACTATGCCAATCCTATTTTAGCCAGATAGCCCACGCATTGGGAAAGTTGTTCTTAACTGCATTCACTTTAGACGGTTAGGCGACCCCTTTGGATATTTATTTCAGTACTTTATTGGCATGTGTTTAAGTATCTTGTTACGTCCCTCTGAGGACCTGGTCCGCTGCCAGGTGTACCTGTTTCTTGAGTATTTGCAGGAGCGCGGATCTGGATGGTATAGATGCTACGTGGATGTCTTCTCTTCGAGCCGTGATTGATAGCTGGTACTTATATTGTTTGAGTGAGTGGTACTTATATTGTATTTATTTTTCCCATTTGAGTTGGTAGTGGATTTATTTCCACCCAACTATCATCCTTAGATACTTCTTATTGAGATCTAGTTTCACATATACTGTTATTTATTTCTATATGATTTTCATGGATGAGATCTAGATTATACCCTGTGACTTGTGACATATATTTATACCACTTGTGGATTGATATCCATATTACAGCGTACGTGTGGATTTGGTTTCCATATATTGGAGTTGCCATATCAATGCGGCTGGCATACTTACGTGTTCTAGTCCTTCGTATTTTGGGACTGGGGCGTGACATGTTTTAGTGGTGGCCCATGTAGGTCGAGAGCATAATGTCTCGGTTACGTTACTGTACCGAACAAGCCTGCACATAGGACTAGAGTATAGGATCTCATCCACAATTGACTATGATTCACCTTCCTCCTCTATGATCTATTCGAACAATTATATCCTGCTTGATTCCTGTACTTCCCTAATAAGTTCTTTGAGTATATATGGCCTTCTGCTAGAATATAGGAACCTCTGTTATTAGGATGATAATTAGAGTAGCACACCTATTAAGAATACAACGAGAATATAGACACACCACTAAGTTTAGAATATCTAGTGAACCCTAGAATTCCTTATCTTTAGAATTGATTTACCATTACCCCCTGATGTATTATGAAGACTTGAGAGTAGTATAGACACTACTAGAGTTAGTTAGAAGTTTTACCATAATGTTTGACCCTAGTATTGAGGAACCAATGGAGAACCAATATTGAACATTAGGACTGAACCTAACCCTCATAATTGGATAGTATTAGAGAACTATAAAACTTATGTCATTGTCTTGTTACTAGTAGACAGCACCCTAGGAAGCCTAGAGGAATGTAATCAACCCTTTCCCTTGATCATACCCCGAACATGGCAACTAGCATGCCACCCCCTTAGAGAACCATGATGCTATCTAGAGCCCTCTATTTTTGATTTCATAACTTGTCCCCCTGCAACCTTAGCATTCGCTAATTGTGTGACGACTAAATTATGATTCTTCTTTCTTCATCATTTAACTCGTGCCACATAACTCGTATGATTGAAGGCCAAGTAATCTTATTCTATGTTAGGACATATAGTTTGCTAGGGTATAGCTTGGTAATTTGAACTTTGAATTTTGTGCGTGATAGTTGGGATTTGATAGTTTGCGTAGTTCCCTTAGGTTGTGACCTAATAATTACCCCTTAGCTTTAAATCACGAAATTTGTACCCATAGCTCGATACGAGTTAAATCCCTTTCCCCTTAACGGCTAGTAACTCTTCTATCCCTACGATTGACACATGTTCTATGAGCACTTGACCCTTACCTATATAATGCAATAAGAGACCCTAATAAGAGTTTCTGTTCTATGTACATGTGCAAGGTTATTTTTGTAGGTATCCTTAGGCAATACAATAGTAGTTAAATTATTTTAAGTTGGGTAGTATGCCTCATAAACCTAGTATCACATAGTCCTTGTGATCCATTGATGAAGTGTAACTGAATGACATTAATTGTATGCTAGCATAAGACGACAGTGTTTATTCAGACGGTAGAATTTAGAGGTCCATGCCCTATTTGGTCGACTAGCGACTTAGACAAGGAGGTTGTATGATAACTGTAGAGGTTGTAGAGTCTTTATTTATTATTGCTTATTCTGTTTTGTTGTTGTAAACTTGAATACAATTGTAACATCTCTCATCATAATCTAGCACTCATATTTTCTGTACTACCTTGACTTATGCTGCTATTATAGCCTAGTTTTTGCAAGCTTATTCCTTATCGAGCTTGTTCATGACATATGTATTATTGGGCGCGCACAATAATACATTTCAGAATCAGTGTATTACGGTCTGATCAACCATAGTACGCTTGATTCGCCCTTCGTAATACTATCTTACGTGGATTGAGATATGTAGTGATAGTAGACGAATATACTTGCCCTCTAGACATGTCTGAGCGTATCGTATCGGCTACATAACTGTACCAATACGAGCACGTGAATAAGAATTACCAAATAGGATTTCAGTCCACAACTGCCTTGACAATTCCCATTGGATTCCTTGAAACGCCTTGATCCCTATACTTGCATTCTATTACTTCTCCCTTGAACTCTTATTTATTGATCTACGTCTTTCTTTATTTCGAAAAGATGAAACATCTTGCTTGGTATAAGTTTGATATATAAGATAGTACTAGATATACCCCATAGGCCGATCACATACTAGAGGACTATTCTTTGGTAATTAAGGGCATATCATAGATGTTATGTTTGGCGTTAAAGACTTTGATGATTCAATAGCATAATTAAATAATTTGGGACATAAGCTTTCTTAGATGTATAGCCTTAAATGATAGATGAGTAAATTCTAAGTTGGGTAGAAACTGCATTGTTAACTTGAGGAGATTCCTTTAGACCGTAATCAAGTGAGGTTAGAGAGAGAAACCCTACCCTAGTTTAATTTCGAGGACGAAATTGTTTTAAGTTGGGTAGATTGTAAACCCCCTCACCCAAAATTAGGGCTACTTGGCCTAGATAGTGAAATTAGGGCTAGTTTGAACCAATTAGAAATTAGAACACGTCATTTGATTCAATTGTGCACTATTTCATCGCATAGCGCACCTTACAGTCACTTCGATAATTGGAGCACCTCCCTAGTCATTGCCCATCTACGAACTTCACAACCTCATCCTAGACATGCCCGCCTACTATTCTGACCCTTATGCAACTTATAATATTGCTCTCTGGTGCTACATTTTAGGCACACAATAAACGTCGCGGACGTTATTTATTAATTATAAATAAAATCCAACTAAGTACCCTTGTACGTTCCAATTGAAATTTAAGACGCAACCTTGACCGTTTTATAAAACCCAAATTTTATTAGTATTCTACACTGTACCCTTTACGCCCCTGACACTTGTGGTTCGCCTAAATTTAATCCCATGTTCTCCTAATTAATCCTAGAACATCGTGCGCGTTTCGATTGATTTAATTAAATCCAATTTCTGCCTTTGTGCAATTTTCTAATTTTTGTGAGCTTTTATGCAAAAATGCACTGAGGTGTCCCCACCATTGGACAATTCACAAAGGAATCAATTTTTCCCTTCACGTGGATTTTCTCATAATTTTCTGGAAATGCAAACGCGCAACATCGCCCTCCTATTTTTTAATCCAACCCTTGCAATTAAATAATTGTAATTATAGCCTCCAAACATTCCCATGGGAAGCCAAGCCCATTCCAAGATATTGACCAAGGCCCCCTTTCCAAGGATGTTGACCGGCCCAATTTTTTAGGTCAAACCAACCCTACTTTTGTTACATACACATATAAATACAACTTTCCCTTTTCTTTTTCCTAAAAACCAAACCCAAAGTACATAATCAGCCGACACCCCTTCCCTCTTCCTGTTCACCTTCTTCCTCCTTCCCTGCGCCGCCACCCTCCGCCTCTACAACCGTCGGAGCCCGGCGAGCAGTTCCGCCACCAACCCACCGACTGGAACAACCCATCTCCGGCCTTCTCCACGACCGTGCACTGACCCTCCTCGACCTCTGCAATCGCCGAGTCCTCCATCGACCACAGTGTCTCCGTCGGATCCCGCGACTCATCCCCGCAGTCGTGCCCGTCCGCCACGCTTCGCCTGAGAAGCCGGAGCAACTCCGCCTGTCAGCCAACGCTCCTCCACGATCCTCCTCCACGATCTCCTCGTCACCCGAGCAGCACAGCCGTCGACGACTACACCTTAACCATCAGAACCATGACCACCACCGTCGCCTCCACATCAGGCCAACTCCGGCCATCCACTGCCCGAGTTTATCTCCTTCTGCTCTCTTCTTCATCATTCTCACCGCCATTAATGCCACCAACACCACCTTCGTCCCCACTGAACCTCCTCGACGACTGAACCACCCGCCAGCAGCATCTCCTCCTCGCCTGAGGACGGCTTCCTTTGCCGCGGCCATCCATCAGCCGCCTCCCCTCGACCCATACACGACGCAGCACCATCACCATCACCTCCCTGACCTCCTCCTCTTCCCTACCGCCTGCACGACCCCCATCTCCGATGATTACTTCAACTTCACCCCCCTTTGCACATCGCCTGATCTCTCCCGCGACTCGTCCCGACTTCCATCACCCCCGCCATCCTCGTCACAGCAGCCCCTCGACTCGCCGGACCCTCTGGCCGGAGTTCAGCAGCCTCGATCCCGTCCCGCTGCAACGACTCGACCCCCTCGTCATCGTGCGCAGGTACGGTTCTCCTGTATATGTACATAGGTATGAATGTATGCATTTAAGTATATAGGTAGTGCATTGTAATGTATACATATTTTCATACGTATTATTATATATATAATTATATATATATGTATATGTATGCATATTGGTATTTTCACATAATATGTATTTAATCAAACGTATACTAGTATAATTAAATTAATTTATTGGTATATATGTATGTATATATATGTAGAATATATATATATTTGTATTGTATATTATATGTACTCATATACGAGTATATAGTATTGTATTATTAATTGGTATATATATACATACGTATTTTAGTATATGTATTATTGGTATATATATATATATATATATATATATATATATATATATATATATATATATATATATATATATATATATATATATATATATATATATATATATATATATATATATATATATATATATATGTTTTGTATATACTTAATATATTTTCAATATATATAATTTGTATATATGTATAAATATATATTTTGTTTATGCTTTTAGTGTATCCTTAAAATATATAGCATAAACTTAATTTGGTGTATTAGTATTAGAATATTTTAATAATAATGTTGACCATATATATATATTTTCAAAGGTATTTTTGGCACATATATATAAGTATAGATATATTGTTCAAACTAGTATATATCAGATATGTGATTAAATAGTACATAAATATATGTTGTAAATGTATTTAATTTGATGCATGTATAAACTGTAAGTATTAATGCTAGTTAATAATAGGTATAATATGTTGACCATAGTTGACTAGTGTTACCTTAGTATACCCCCGAGTCCAGTATAAATATTATTGTGTGTGTACTAGTTTAATGACTAATAATTTTATTGTATTATATCATATGTACATAGGATGTTAGATTTATTCTGCGCGACTTTTGGAGCAGGTTATTGGTACATTGTAGCTTTCTTGCCAGGCAAGTATACATTGCCATTGTACTATTATTTATATTCCATATGTTGCATGCATCTTTATTTTCTGTCTTTTCATATATTTTAACTGTTATATAAAATGCGCGCAACGGTGTCGTCGCGGTATATTTTTATTTATGTATTTGCATTGACCCTGTTTATGAGACTACCCCATTATCATGTAGTATCATTAGGTTCATTGGCCGTGACACAGTTGTCACACGAGTTGTGAGTCTCATGTAGATCACGGACTTGCGTGCAGGTTGGCCTCCTGTACGTGTGGGCCGTGCGTTAGGAATAACTGCTGTTAGAAACTTTGCATGCTAGTAGACTTGGCAGTTATTAGAAGTATTATCGTGTCATGGATGTGACATGCTTAGAGCATGGGATGGGAAGAACAACAAGTAAGGCGTGTGGGCTCCGTTGCACTTTCCTTGTGTAACCCGTACGCTCCGCCGGAGATGCGCGGTCATGATGACCCCTATATATACTACTTGGCGGGCCTCCGGGGTTCGAAAGATGCCATGCCTTTGTAGGCCCCTGGATCTCCAAGAGAACTATGCCAATCCTATTTTAGCCAGATAGCCCACGCGTTGGGAAAGTTGTTCTTAACTGCATTCACTTTAGACGGTTAGGCGACCCCTTTGGATATTTATTTCAGTACTTTATTGGCATGTGTTTAAGTATCTTGTTACGTCCCTCTGAGGACCTGGTCCGCTGCCAGGTGTACCTGTTTCTTGAGTATTTGCAGGAGCGCGGATCTGGATGGTATAGATGCTACGTGGATGTCTTCTCTTCGAGCCGTGATTGATAGCTGGTACTTATATTGTTTGAGTGAGTGGTACTTATATTGTATTTACTTTTCCCATTTGAGTTGGTAGTGGATTTATTTCCACCCAACTATCATCCTTAGATACTTCTTATTGAGATCTAGTTTCACAGATACTGTTATTTATTTCTATATGATTTTCATGGATGAGATCTAGATTATACCCTGTGACTTGTGACATATGTTTATACCACTTGTGGATTGATATCCATATTATAGCGTACGTGTGGATTTGGTTTCCATATATTGGAGTTTCCATATCAATGCGGCTGGCATGCTTACGTGTTCTAGTCCTTCGTATTTTGGGACTGGGGCGTGGCATGTTTTAGTGGTAGCCCATGCAGGTCGAGAGCATATTGTCTCGGTTACGTTACTGTACCGAACAAGCCTGCACATAGGACTAGAGTATAGGATCTCATCCACAATTGACTATGATACACCTTCCTCCTCTATGATCTATTCGAACAATTGTATCCTGCTTGATTCCTGTACTTCCCTAATAAGTTCCTTGAGTTTATATGGCCTTCTGCTAGAATATAGGAACCCCTGTTATTAGGATGATAATTAGAGTAGCACATCTATTAAGAATACAACGAGAATATAGACACACCACTAAGTTTAGAATATCTAGTGAACCCTAGAATTTCTTATCTTTAGAATTGATTTACCATTACCCCCTGATTGTCATGACCCGCACCCGGTTTAGGGGCACGAGTGCGTGGGTACGTCCAGCCTACGCCGCAGTATCGGCGGTAGAACGCTGTCAAGGTCTTGATACTATCTAACTAATATCACGCAAGCATCCAATCTCCATTAGGAGGCACGGATGACACAAATAAGATGAACACATACTCAATCACAGGATTACAGCACGATAAGATTTCGAACAGAAATTAAAATTAAACACAACACAAGTCAACAAGTAATATTCTAACTCAACAATATCCAAGTCTCATCAAAATGCCGGAGACAAATCCGGTACCAAATAGTCTACTTAAAAAAACTAACTAAAACAGAAATTTCCGGCTAGACCTTCCAGAATCACAACTAAACTACCAAGTCTGCAGCTACTCACCATATGGTCCATAAAGTGTCGGACAGCGGTCCTCTAAGGCATAGTCTGGAAAAATATTTCCAGTCAGGAAGGAGCAAAGCAACACTCTCAAATAACAGTTTCATTAATTGATAATGTCTATAATACAATAAAACATGTCATGCTAGCTACTGAGAAGACAGTGAAATAAATGCAATGGCAATTTAAGAGAGACAGGCAATGTAAAGAGATAGGCAATAGGCAATATGATACAGTCAGTGCATGTATGAAAATAAAAAGAACAAGGAACAGTATCATATACGGGTGATGTAGTATATGATTTAAAATAGGAAACTGTAATATATTCTAAGTGTTTGAAATAGTAGTTCAAAATGTGATCGGCTTGGGAACATGTACGATAGCTACAGGGCCTGGCTAATCATGGGTGAAGAGCATGATTAACACTTATATTGTTCTACACTACAATAAGAGGTTATGATCATATTTCTTACTAACTACTTCCCCGCCCCCAACTAGTACTGTGGATCCAACCATGACAAGTCACGATACACGAGCAAGTCCAGTTTATCATGTACGATGTCTAATATACATGTCGTGTACAATGTCAATACGATAATCAATGTAACATCTCATGACTGCAGATCCAAGCTATACTAGTCCGTGTAGCACAGTGTCAAAGATTCAGTTGTAATATTTCAGGATTATTGAAATTATAGAAATTATCAAGAAATTGGAAATTATCGGAGAATGTACTTGCCTTTGGTCCTTAGCTGGTAATTATGGATGTCCTGTTCCAGAGTATCCCCTGGGTAAACCAACAGTCCTAAAAACATATCACAATAACACTTGTATCAGGGGCTATACTAACACACAATAGAAATACACTGGCCTTAGGGCTACGCTAGGTACGATAAGGGTCATCTACTAGATAGGCCAACTATATATATATATTAATCCCTTAATTATAATAATAGATATAAGTATAAATATATACACTTTAAATAAAACTAATACCTGTATGTACATACAAACATATCTCAAATTAAATACATATACAAAATATACATGTATACATATATATGTACTTGTGAAATATACATTTGTTTACATATACCAAATATGTTTTACAAGTACGTATGTATATATATCAATACAGTTTTATACTGTATATATTTACATACCAAAAATAGGTTTATACACGTATATATATATATATATATATATATATATATATATATATATATATATATATAGGTACACATATTTATACCAAAAAAGTATTAATTTAATATATATACTTTTCCAAAATACATACATAGACTAATTACTTATATATACTCATATATACCAATTAAATATACAATACTATATACAGGTAAATATACAAATTTACATTTATATATATAAACCAGTATGAAAATATAATCTACATATATTTATTGATACCAAAAATATACATTTATATGTTTTAGTGGAAAATACCTTGGTTATATCTATATATATGTATCATTACCAAATAAAATATATATACTATATACCTGTATATACACATACTAGAGTATACATATACCAATATGTATATTGATATATATATATACCAATTACATTATATATATATATATATAACATTAAAAACTCATATATAATACATGTGCATTAATTTAAATACATACACTTACATACATTAATTAAATTTATACTTATACATATATATTAAATTATATATACATTAACATACACATTTTATTATATATACAATAACATAGAATACATACATTATACTAATATACATACTATACATACTATACATAAATTAACCATACATGTACATGTTATTTAACCATACATATACATCTACATACATACTTTCATACAATGCATTCACATTAATTAATTAAATGCTAAACTTATATATGTATTTATATACACTCATACGTATATACGTATGTATATATATATATATATATAAAGAAAGGAAGAGGGAGGAGAAGAAAACTTACTGGGGGTGTCGACGGAGGCTCGCCGACCGGAGGGATGCAGCAGGGAGGAGCAGCGGTGGTCGGCTGCAGGGTGCAGCGGCCCTCAGGGTGGCCGCCGGAGTTCGTCGACCGAACAGCAGGGAGCAAGGAGAGGTGGAGGAGGCTGATGGGGGAGTTGCCGGCCGGCTGTTGGGAGGATGGGGGTGGCCGGACTGGAGGGAGAGGAGCTCGGCCTGGGTGGTCGGCTGCAGGCCGACGGGGAGTCGGGGAATGGAGGGGAGCTCGACGGGATTAATGGTGGTGATAGGTGGAGGTGATAGTGGTGATGGTGGGAGGAGCAGCCGCCGGGGAGAGGGCCGCCGGGATGGATGCAGCAGGGAGGAGCAGCCGGCCGGCACTAGCAACGGTCGGGTCGGAGAGGTGATGTCCACCGGAGTCGGGCTGTCGGACTGAACAGCGGGTGGAGGCCGGATGAACAGGGATGAACAGTATCTCAGTTTCCCCCCCCCCCTTTTCTTAATTTGAAAGTTAAATTAAATTTCAAAAATAAGGAAGGAGAAGAAAAGAAAGAAGAAGAGAAGAAGAAGAGAAGAAGGGAAGAAGTTTTCTTCCTGCGTTGGAATGAGGATGGAGGAGAGAGAGAGGTGGGGGCTTGCTTGGGGATTAGGGTTTGATGTGACATTATATTATATAGGGAGAGAGGGTGTTGATGGAGGGTGGCGATTGCATCCCTTGAATGGGTGGCTAGGATTGTTCATGAAGGGAAATAATTCATGGGGGATGAGGGTGAGAGATTTAATTAAAATATTAGGTTCCCTCATTGTTTAAACAATTGGGTGAGGCCACAAAATGCAAATTTGTAATTTAGCCCCCTTAAAATTGGGAAATTGCACAAACACATAAAATGACGAAAATTTGGCGGGCGATTCGGTGTCCGGTGTTTTGTAGGGTCAGGGGGCGCTGTAAAATCGGTATGGGCTCAATTTACAGGGCACTGGAATTAATATGGAATTTTAGAATTGGTTTAAATAGTATCCTCAATTTAATTAGAATAAAATGCAAGTTGTGTTCAAGAATTAATTAGGAGTACATGGGGCCAAAATCAGGTCAGGTCATCAATACCAATAATGAAGTAGACTCAGAACAGGATATTACCCTAATTTGGGCCGCACGAAAAATAGGTCAAGATTGCCTCCAATTTTCGATTGGAACGCACAACGATGCAAAAATAAGGATTTATTAAATAACGTCCGCGATGATTTTTGTGCGGCCAGAATTAATGCACAGGGAGCAAAATTATGAGTTGCAAAAATAGCAGAATTGAAGGCGGGCACGTCTAGGGCAAGATGGTGAAATTTGTTGGAAGACAAAAGTCAGGGTAGCGCTCCAAATATCGAAGCAAAGGCAATGCGCAAAAATATTAAATAAAATACGGTAATTAATGAAAATCTCCAAAAATTAAATTATAAATAAAACAATTAATTACATAATTCCACAATTCTGACAGGTGCTCATCTACTGGCTTCTAGGTCAAGTCTACCATCACAAACACAATTGAACACTGTCAATAATATAATATATAAAAGTACACATCACACAGTTATTTAATTTAAATATATACTATTCATGCAATTAATTAATTATAACTACAATAATATTAAATATTATAAAAGGTCGAAAATACCCCTGTTTCCGGAACGTGGTAGTGACACTGATGTATTATGAAGACTTGAGAGTAGTATAGACACTACTAGAGTTAGTTAGAAGTTTTACCATAATGTTTGACCCTAGTATTGAGGAACCAATGGAGAACCAATATTGAACATTAGGACTGAACCTAACCCTCATAATTGGATAGTATTAGAGAACTATAAAACTTATGTCATTGTCTTGTTACTAGTAGACAGCACCCTAGGAAGCCTAGAGGAATGTAATCAACCCTTTTCCTTGATCATACCCCGAACATGGCAACTAGCATGCCACCCCCTTAGAGAACCATGATGCTATCTAGAGCCCTCTATTTTTGATTTCATAACTTGTCCCCCTGCAACCTTAGCATTCGCTAATTGTGTGACGACTAAATTATGATTCTTCTTTCTTCATCATTTAACTCGTACCACATAACTCGTATGATTGAAGGCCAAGTAATCTTATTCTATGTTAGAACATATAGTTTGCTAGGGTATAGCTTGGTAATTTGAACTTTGAATTTTGTGCGTGATAGTTGGGATTTGATAGTTTGCGTAGTTCCCTTAGGTTGTGACCTAATAATTACCCCTTAGCTTTAAATCACGAAATTTGTACCCATAGCTCGATACGAGTTAAATCCCTTTCCCCTTAACGGCTAGTAACTCTTCTATCCCTACGATTGATACATGTTCTATGAGCACTTGACCCTTACCTATATAATGCAATAGGAGACCCTAATAAGAGTTTCTGTTCTATGTACATGTGCAAGGTTATTTTTGTAGGTATCCTTAGGCAATACAATAGTAGTTAAATTATTTTAAGTTGGGTAGTATGCCTCATAAACCTAGTATCACATAGTCCTTGTGATCCATTGATGAAGTGTAACTGAATGACATTAATTGTATGCTAGCATAAGACGACAATATTTATTCAGACGGTAGAATTTAGAGGTCCATGCCCTATTTGGTCGACTAGCGACTTAGACAAGAAGGTTGTATGATAACTGTAGAGGTTGTAGAGTCTTTATTTATTGTTGCTTATTCTGTTTTGTTGTTGTAAACTTGAATACAATTGTAACATCTCTCATCATAATCTAGCACTCATATTTTCTGTACTACCTTGACTTATGCTGCTATTATAGCCTAGTTTTTGCAAGCTTATTCCTTATCGAGCTTGTTCATGACATATGTATTATTGGGCGCGCACAATAATATATTTTAGAATCAGTATATTACGGTCTGATCAACCATAGTACGCTTGATTCGCCCTTCGTAATACTACCTTACGTGGATTGAGATATGTAGTGATAGTAGACGAATATACTTGCCCTCTAGACATGTCTGAGCGTATCGTATCGGCTACATAACTGTACCAATACGAGCACGTGAATAAGAATTATCAAATAGGATTTCAGTCCACAACTGCCCTGACAATTTCCATTGGATTCCTTGAAACGCCTTGATCCCTATACTTGCATTCTATTACTTCTCCCTTGAACTCTTATTTATTGATCTACGTCTTTCTTTATTTCGAAAAGGCGAAACATCTTGCTTGGTATAAGTTTGATATATAAGATAGTACTAGATATACCCCATAGGCCGATCACATACTAGAGGACTATTCTTTGGTAATTAAGGGCATATCATAGATGTTATGTTTGGCGTTAAAGACTTTGATGATTCAATAGCATGATTAAATAATTTGGGACATAAGCTTTCTTAGATGTATAGCCTTAGATGATAGATGGGTAAATTCTAAGTTGGGTAGAAACTGCATTGTTAACTTGAGGAGATTCCTTTAGACCGTAATCAAGTGAGGTTAGAGAGAGAAACCCTACCCTAGTTTAATTTCGAGGACGAAATTGTTTTAAGTTGGGTAGATGTAAATCCCCTCACCCAAAATTAGGGCTACTTGGCCTAGATAGTGAAATTAGTGCTAGTTTGAACCAATTAGACATTAGAACACGTCATTTGATTCAATTGTGCACTATTTCATCGCATAGCGCACCTTACAGTCGCTTCGATAATTGGAGCACCTTCCTAGTCATTGCCCATCTACGAACTTCACAACCTCATCCTAGACATGCCCGCCTACTATTCTGACCCTTATGCAACTTATAATATTGCTCTCTGGTGCTACATTTTAGGCACACAATAAACGTCGCGGACGTTATTTATTAATTATAAATAAAATCCAACTAAGTACCCTTGTGCGTTCCAATTGAAATTTAAGACGCAACCTTGACCGTTTTGTACAATCCAGATTTTATTAGTATTCTACACTGTACCCTTTACGCCCCTGACACTTGTGGTTCGCCTAAATTTAATCTCATGTTCTCCTAATTAATCCTAGAACATCGTGCGCGTTTCGATTGATTTAATTAAATCCAATTTCTGCCTTTGTGCAATTTTCCAATTTTTGGGAGCTTTTATGCAAAAATGCACTGAGGTGTGCCCACCATTGGATAATTCACAAAGGAATCGATTTTTCCCTTCACGTGGATTTTCTCATAATTTTCTGGAAATGCAAACGCGCAACATCGCCCTCCTATTTTTTAATCCAACCCTTGCAATTAAATAATTGTAATTATAGCCTCCAAACATCCCCATGGGAAGCCAAGCCCATTCCAAGATATTGACCAAGGCCCCCTTTCCAAGGATGTTGACCGGCCCAATTTTCTAGGTCAAACCAACCCTACTTTTGTTACATACACATATAAATACAACTTTCCCTTTTCTTTTTCCTAAAAACCAAACCCAAAGTACATAATCAGCCGACACCCCTTCCCTCTTCCTGTTTACCTTCTTCCTCCTTCCCTGCGCCGCCACCCTCCGCCTCTACAACCGCCGGAGCCCGGCGAGCAGTTCCGCCACCAACCCACCGACTGGAACAACCCATCTCCGGCCTTCTCCACGACCGTGCACTGACCCTCCTCGACCTCTGCAATCGCCGAGTCCTCCATCGACCACAGTGTCTCCGTCGGATCCCGCGACTCATCCTCGCAGTCGTGCCCGTCCGCCACGCTTCGCCTGAGAAGCCGGAGCAACTCCGCCTGTCAGCCAACGCTCCTCCACGATCCTCCTCCACGATCTCCTCGTCACCCGAGCAGCACAGCCGTCGACGACTACACCTTAACCATCAGAACCATGACCACCACCGTCGCCTCCACATCAGGCCAACTCCGGCCATCCACTGCCCGAGTTCATCTCCTTCTGCTCTCTTCTTCATCATTCTCACCGCCATTAATGCCACCAACACCACCTTCGTCCCCACTGAACCTCTTCGACGACTGAACCACCCGCCAGCAGCATCTCCTCCTCGCCTGAGGACGGCTTCCTTTGCCGCGGCCATCCATCAGCCGCCTCCCCTCGACCCATACACGACGCAGCACCATCACCATCACCTCCCTGACCTCCTCCTCTTCCCTACCGCCTGCACGACCCCCATCTCCGATGATCACTTCAACTTCACCCCCCTTTGCACATCGCCTGATCTCTCCCGCGACTCGTCCCGACTTCCATCACCCCCGCCATCCTCGTCACAGCAGCCCCTCGACTCGCCGGACCCTCTGGCCGGAGTTCAGCAGCCTCGATCCCGTCCCGCTGTAACGACTCGACCCCCTCGTCGTCGTGCGCAGGTACGGTTCTCCTGTATATGTACTTAGGTATGAATGTATGCATTTAAGTATATAGGTAGTGCATTGTAATGTATATATATAATTATGTATATATTTATATGTATGCATATTGGTATTTTCACATAATATGTATTTAATCAAACGTATACTAGTATAATTAAATTAATGTATTGGTATATATGTATGTATATATATGTAGAATATATATATATTTGTATTGTATATTATATGTACTCATATACGAGTATATAGTATTGTATTATTAATTGGTATATATATATACATACGTATTTTAGTATATATATATATATATATATATATATATATGTTTTGTATATACTTAATATATTTTCAATATATATAATTTGTATATATGTATAAATATATATTTTGTTTATGCTTTTAGTGTATCCTTAAAATATATAGCATAAACTTAATTTGGTGTATTAGTATTAGAATATTTTAATAATAATGTTGACCATATATATATATTTTCAAAGGTATTTTTGGCACATATATATAAGTATAGATATATTGTTCAAACTAGTATATATCAGATATGTGATTAAATAGTACATAAATATATGTTGTAAATGTATTTAATTTGATGCATGTATAAACTGTAAGTATTAATGCTAGTTAATAATAGGTATAATATGTTGACCATAGTTGACTAGTGTTACCTTAGTATACCCCCGAGTCCAGTATAAATATTATTGTGTGTGTACTAGTGTAATGACTAATGATTTTATTGTATTATATCATATGTGCATAGGATGTAGGATTTATTCTGCGTGACTTTTGGAGCAGGTTATTGGTACATTGCAGTTTTCTTGCCAGGCAAGTATACCTTGCCATTGTACTGTTATTTATATTCTATATGTTGTATGCATCTTTATTTTCTGTCTTTTCATATATTTTAACTGTTATATAAAATGCGCGCGACGGTGTCGTCGCGGTATGTTTTTATTTATGTATTTGCATTGACCCTGTTTATGAGACTACCCCATTATCATGTAGTATCATTAGGTTCATTGGCCGTGACATAGTTGTTACACGAGTTGTGAGTCTCATGTAGATCACGGACTTGCGTGCAGGTTGGCCTCCTGTACGTGTGGGCCGTGCGTTAGGAATAACTGCTGTTAGAAACTTTGCATGCTAGTAGACTTGGCAGTTATTAGAGGTATTATCGTGTCATGGATGTGACATGCTTAGAGCATGGGGTAGGGAGAACAACAAGTAAGGCGTGTGGGCTCCGTTGTACTTTCCTTGTGTAACCCGTACGCTCCGCCGGAGATGCGCGGTCATGATGACCCCTATATATACTACTTGGCGGGCCTCCGGTGTTCGAAAGACGCCATGCCTTTGTAGGCCCCTGGATCTCCAAGAGAACTATGCCAATCCCATTTTAGCCAGATAGCCCACGCGTTGGGAAAGTTGTTCTTAACTGCATTCACTTTAGACGGTTAGGCGACCCCTTTGGATATTTATTTCAGTACTTTATTGGCATGTGTTTAAGTATCTTGTTACGTCTCTCTGAGGACCTGGTCCGCTGCCAGGTGTACCTGTTTCTTGAGTATTTGCAGGAGCGCAGATCTGGATGGTATAGATGCTACGTGGATGTCTTCTCTTCGAGCTGTGATTGATAGCTGGTACTTATATTGTTTGAGTGAGTGGTACTTATATTGTATTTACTTTTCCCATTTGAGTTGGTAGTGGATTTGTTTCCACCCAACTATCATCCTTAGATACTTCTTATTGAGATCTAGTTTCATAGATACTGTTATTTATTTCTATATGATTTTCATGGATGAGATCTAGATTATACCCTGTGACTTGTGACATATGTTTATACCACTTATAGATTGATATCCATATTACAGCGTACGTGTGGATTTGGTTTCCATATATTGGAGTTGCCATATCCATGCGGCTGGCATGCTTACGTGTTCTAGTCCTTCGTATTTTGGGACTGGGGCGTGACAAAATTCCCTGGTTCGAGAATTGCCTTGGTGACCCAACGGTCCCAGATACTTTTAGGTTCATTCATGCACGAAACGACTACTTAGTAGTCTCCCGGGGTTTGGATAAAAATAATGTAACACACAAGCAGACAAGCATGCATTTGTACAAACACAACATTCACGTTAGCTCGGGCCCGAAGGTAAGCCGGGAGGTGAAACCGTTAGGGGACTTTCCGAGTGACATAATCTAGGGTAGCATGCAAGGGTCTGAACATATTTATAAACAATATTTCATTTCCATGTTCTAACACAAGCAATACAAGTTAGGATTATTTCCTTAGCTAGGTGTGTTATATTCTTATTAACATGCAGGGGGTAATTTACCTAGCGACTAGCATATATCGTTTCATGTTTTATGTGTGCTAGCTAAGCAAAGACAAGTTCACCATAGCCACCCATCTTAGCGATGATTCGCCTCGGTTGAGCGATACGTCAAGCGAGCCTCTGAAAGCCTAAGTTGGAACCTGTAGGGATAAGTCTGGATATCATTTGCCTCAAGCGAGTATTCTCGCCTGAGCAAAGCGGGTCGGGATATTATACTTTTGCCGTTTGAATCGGCAGTCCGCTTGAGCGGAATGTGGTGTTACACCTACTGCTAAGCCAACTAAGTTTGATGGCTCCTTCAAGAGGTAGCAGAGTCGGATAAAATTTTGGCTCATCACATTAGGACTTATCTCAGTCATTGATGGATCCACACCCATCTCAAATGATTCTGATGATACTGAGTCTGACGTAGGAGTGTCCAAACTCTCTAGTTCCTCAAAATCAAAAACTCCTAAGAAAATATGCTTTTATTTCTTCCATAGAATTCTAAGCGCTTTATATGATTCTCTTTATGATATATTCTTTGAATATAAGAGCGCTAAAGAACTTTGGAATGCTTTGAAAGAAGAATATGGCTGTGATGATGCTTGAATTGAAAGATCCAATTCTTTCTCATTCAATAGGTATTTTATGGTAGATAACAAACCAATGAATGATCAAATCTATGAATTCCAAGAATATGTTAGGCATATTCAAGCCAAAGGTACAACCTTTTCTAATGAACATAAGATAGCTTGCTTGATAGATAAGCTCACTCCTTCTTGGTCTGATGTTAGAAAAGATCTCATTCATACACAAGGTGACCTTACTTTTTCTCAAGTCCTAAAGAAAATTAGAACAGAAGAACAAATTAGACTAAGGTCTGATCCTAAGACTGAGTTCAAGGCTAAGGTAAACCTAATAGAATTCGAAAGCAAACTTAAGTCTAATCATCCTCACAAACCCAAGAAGAACTTCTTCAAGAAAAAGAAGAGCTCTCAGCCACCACCAGAATCACCAATACCAGCAAAATCATAGACCTAGAAACTTCAGTCAAACTCAGGATCAACAAAATTTTTGTTTTGTGTGTGGGAGAATAAACCATCTATCCTTCAACTATTTCCACATAAAGAAGGAAGCTGTAAAGACTCCTTATAAGGGGAAAGGCCCAGCCAAACCAGAGGCTAACATGATTCTGAATGGGTCTTCTAGTTCCTCTAGGTCTGTGACTTATCAACCTTTAGTTAATATTTTTTACCATTTTGTTGATTGGTAGTTGGATTCTAGAGCTAATGTTCATATTTTATTTGATCGCTCTTATTTTTCAAACTATCAGGAATTAGGTGGAGGAGGCATAACCTTAGGAGATGGCTCAACGACACAGATTGTAGGAAGAGGAAGAATAGATTTGAAGATGACATCAGAAAAAATTCTGTCTCTTCATGATGTACTTTATGTGCCGTCGGTTAGGAGAAATTTAGTTAGTGGGTCCCTTCTTGTAGCATCTGGATACAAGATTGTAATAGAAGCTAATAAAGTATAATATTCTAAGAACGAGTCTTTTATTGGAAAATAATTTGTAAAAGATGGTCTTTTTATTCTCAGTACTATCAATAAAATGTCTGATCCCTCTCTTATTATTTCGAAAGTAGAATCTTCAAATGTTTGGCATAGTAGACTAGGTCATATGAATCTGGGTTCCCTTAGAAGGATGATGAACTTAGATCTTATTCTCGAGTCTCCTGTAGATAATAAACACAAGTGTGAGATTTATGTTCAAGCCAAACACACTAGACTATATTTTAAATCTGTAGAAAGGACTCTGACATTCTAGAACTGGACCATAGTGATGTTTGTGATTCAAATATGGTTCTGTCCCGAGGCGGCAGGAAATACTTTGTCACTTTTATAGATGATTGTTCAAAGTATTGTTATACCTACCTTCTCAAAACCAAAGATGAAGTATTAGATATATTCAAGGTTTGTAAATCCGAAGCTGAGAACCAATTTGAGAAAAAGATTAAGATACTTAGATCTGATCATGGTGGAGAGTATACCTCAAACGAAATAACTAACATCTGTAAAGAACACAGAATAATTCATATGGTGACATCTCCCTATTCACCACAGTCCAACAGAGTTGCTGAAAGAAAGAATGTACTCTGTTAGACATGGTGAATGCCATGCTTCTCAACTCAGGCGCTTCTGATAATTTATGGGGAGAAGCCTTATTAACAGCTTGCTACATCCTAAATAGGATCTCTAGTAAATCAAAGGATAAGACTCCCTATGAATTATGGAAAGGCAGAACTCCTACAGTTTATTATCTCAAAGTTTGGAGATGTCTAGCAAAACTAGAAATTCATGAACCTAAAAAGAGAAAGATTAGACCTAAGACTGTAGATGTTGTGTTTATAGGATATGCTTTAGATAACAATGCCAATAGATTTCTAGTGACTCATTCTGAAGTAAATAAAATCTCTAAGAATACCATTATAGAAGCTAGAGATGCAGTTTACTTTGAGAATATATTCCCTTTTAAGGATAGGCTTTCATCTACTCCCTCAAACTCTTCTCTTTCTCCTTCCACTAGTTTCCAGTTTTAAATATTTAGTTCAGAACATGGACTAGATATAGAACCTAGAAGAAGTAAAAGAGGAATGATTGAAAGAAATTTAGGAGAAGGTTTTTTCACTTACTTGATAGAGGGTGATCCATCAACTTATGAAGAGGCAATATCTTCTCCTGATGCTCCTTTCTGGAAATATAAAACCCCATATTTTTAAATATTAATTAATTATTTATTGAATTTATTTATATTATTCTTTTAGTTAATTAGAAAATATATTATTGATTTAATTACCTAGATAAATACGCATTTAGAAATTTTGCTCAAACTATTTTTGGGATCCTTGTGGGAGAGTGTTAGATTTTTAAGATTTTAATTGGGTACAAATATATTTTTATACCTTAAATATATACGTAAATAATATATAGTTATTATATAATAATAAGTGTTATTTGTAATAATGTAATAATAATCATAAAATATATTCGTAATAATAATAAATAGTATAATAATAATAATAATAATAATAATATTATTATTATTATTATTAATGTAATTAAATAAGAAATAGAAAAGAAAAGAAAAAAGAATAAGAAATAGTAAGAGAAAAAAAAACCTAATAACCCAGCTAACCATTTCCCCCCTTAACGAAACCTACCCCCCTGTGCTGACCCAGCCGCAGCGGGTCATCCTCGCAGTAGCTCGCGCGGAATACACAGCGCCCCCCCCCCCGCTCCCATCCTTACTATATATATATCTAATTCGATCAAAACCCTAACCCTAGCTCTAATCTCTCCACGACCTGCGCCAACCCGTCGCCCACCTGGACTGCTGCGCCGTCGACCGGAATTTGTGCCGCCGGCCGCGTTTCCCGCGAGCACACCGCACTGAAACAGGCAGCGAAGACCCTTCCTTCACACGCTGATTTTCGTTCCATCGCTCGACCAAATTCGACCCCGGCTTTACTGGTATGTTCCCGACCTATCCCTTTTTCAACTCTGTGTATTAGTTTACTTCAAACAGCACGTAACCCTAGGCGAAAACCCAGACAAAGTTGGAGAAAAATCACAACATTTAATTCAGAAAAACTGTTGTAATGACCCATGTTCAAGGACTCGTATCTCCCACCACAGAGATCCAAACCTAAAAATTTCTTTTGTAATGTGAAGACCACCTAACCTAGATTATTTCCTGTCAATTATATTATTTTATTTGATGTTGTATGTAGAATTAAACTAAGTTAAAAATTACGAAAAATCTATTTTTGTAAACTTTAAAATTTGCGATACGGAGCACTTTCCGCCAAACGGGACCGCCCCGTCGCGTACCAAGTGCACCAAAAGGCGCGCATGGTATATCCAAATGTGTGGGCTTTCGCAAAAACTAATTTGGACGCGTGTGCGCGTCGGAATCAGCCCGTGTCCGTGAAAAGTTCTCGTATCATGACTTTTGTAAAATATCGCACCATTTAGTGTACGCTCGTCAGAACGCGACAAAACTTGCGCCATTGGATTCGTGTTATCACGCTGGTCCTGTGACCCAAGTCGCCTATTTACGGGCCCCATGGTTAACTTTTTGGACGAATTTGTGTTCGGCTCACCGGAATCCAAAATTAGATATACCATTGAGTTCATATTGATGTTTAGAATTGATTTGACCTATAATTTGTCCCTTTTAGAGACCTTTACCCCTGGCACATTTTTCGGTGCAAAGTGGGTCACATGTGGATACCGCTTTGACCCAAAATTATTATTTTGCCCCTGTGTTCAAATTGGACAAAAAAGAGTGTTTTCTAGCTATCTCGCTTATTCTGGGAATGTTGGTGATGTTTATTTTAGCTTCCGGAGACGTTCATTCTGAGGCCGTAGCTTCTGATCCTGTGTGTATGACTCCTGGACGTTACACTTTACAGCTCTTCTTGCCAGGCAAGATACCTTGCCAAATTGCTTACAGTACTTTGCATGCTTATTATATTTTTATATATTCATTGCATGTGTATTTTCTTTCAGTCATAAGTATATGATATATATATATATATATATATATATATATATATATATATATGTTTACACACACTTGACACATAGTATCATGGGAGGGAAGGACAATCATTAGACGTATGGGCTATAACCACTCTGGTAAATCGTAGTATATAGCACGCACTACGGTAGTGTATCGCGCTGGTCGCTACCCCCGAGGTATGTCGATTTTTGATGTCCCCTGACGTGTGTGTGAGTTGTGAGATTTAGATCGAGTAGCCTACCCATGCCCATACGTCAAAAAGTTGTCCTAATTATGCATTTCATATAGAGTGTCTTGTACAGCGTACTTATATATTTTTTCGTCTATATTGCATGTTTACTGTATTCAAATTGGCATACTTCTATATATCTTATTACGTCTCTCTGAGAACCTGGTCCCTTTTCAGGTGTAGATATTCATGACTATTCGCAGGAGCACGGATCGGGACTTACTACTTATCTCTTCCGAGGAGGTCTTACCTTCTGAGCATCCCTGATTATCTTTAGTGATGGATCGCTTCGCTGATACCTTTATATCATCATCTTATTTATATTGGAGAGTTACCCTTCTCCCTCATTTTAGTTTTGATATAGTCATTGGTAGTGGATTTGTCTCTACCCGACCATTAGTTTTGGATTATTCAGACTCATTATTCTAGTTTAGTTATTTCTTTTCTATGACTTGTTGTGTGGATGAGATTAGTATTTCTGTGACTTGTGACTATATTTATACCACATGTGAGTTATTATCCATATTACAGTGTACGTGTGTATTATGGTATCCATATATTGGAGTTGTCATATATATACGGCTGGCATGCTTACGTGTTCCTAGTCCTACGTATTTTGGGACTGGGGCGTGACAGGAAAGAATCTATCAACAAAGAGTACAACTCCATCATGAAGAACAGTACTTGGTTTTTAGCAAACCTACCCTTAAGTAGTAAACCCATAGGTTATAAGTGGATCTTCAAAAAGAAACTTAGAGCTGATGATACTATAGAGAAATACAAATCTAGATTAGTATCCAAAGATTTCATTCAGAAAAGGGGTTAGATTATTTTGATACATATTCTCCTGTAGCTAGGATTACCTCTATTAGAATACTTCTAGCCTTAGCATCCATTCATGACATGTTGATCCATCAAATGGATGTAAAGACAATATTTTTGAATGGAGACCTAGAGGAAGATATCTACATGAAGCAACCTAAAGGCTTTATTACTAAGGGTCAAGAAAAAAAAGTTTGCAGATTAGTAATGTCACGCCTCAGTCCCAAAATACGTAGGACTAGGAATACGTAACACGCCAGTCGTATGTATATGAACTCCAATATATGAAAACTATATACACGCATACGCTGTACATGAATATCCAATCCACAGTGGTAATATACTGTCACAACAAGTCACACGCAAATCTATATCTCATCCACAGCACGAATAATAGATAAATGGAAATCAATAACTGAATATCAAATAAGTAGTCTCAAAGTATGACAGCCAGATGGAAACAAATCCACTGCAAATCGACTATAATAACTACTAAAGAGAGAAGAGAATAAACTCTAATATAAGAATAAATGTCTTGAAAAGAATAGCAACTAGAAATCCCTAAACAGCTGCAATGAATCACATATAATCAGAAGGTAAGATCGCCTCAGACTGATAGCTAGCATCAGGTCCAGGTCTATACTCCTGCGGATACTCCTGCTCATCTATATCTGGAAAGGGACTAGGTCCTCAGAGGGACGTAACAAGATACAAAAATACATGCCAATAAAGTACTGAAATATAAACATCCAATGGGGTCGCCTAACCGTCTAAGTGAATGCAGTTAAGAACACATTTTCCCACAAATGAGCTATCTGGCTGAAAACTGGGATTTGGTATGATTCTCTTTTGGAGATCCAGGGGCCTAAAAAGGCACGTCGTCTTTCGAACGCCGGAGGCCCGCCTAATAATAATATAATATATAGTGGTCATCACCACCCGTATCTCCGGCAGAGAATCCGGGTGCACAATAGAAAAAGTGTAAAGGAGCTCAAATGCGGTACTTGTTGTTCTTCCCACCCCATACTCTAAGCATGTCATGTCCATGATACGATAAACCTCTAATAACCGCCAGGTCTACTAGCATGCAAAGTTTCTATTGGCAGTTATCCCTATCCGTCGTACGACCTATACGTACCAGTGGCCAGCCGAGTACGCAAGTTCGTGTCCTACATGTGACTCACACTCGTATAAAAATAGTGTCATGGACAATGAAACATAAATGCCTCATGAAGATGGGGTAGTCTCATAAAGTAGGTCCAATGCATATACATAAATAAAAATATAGTACGACGACACCGTCGTTGCACCCAAGTTTTCTTGGACGCGCAATTTATATAGCAGTTAAAATAAATGAACTAAAATAAACAGAAATAAATATGCATGCATCATATGGAATGTAAATACAGTACAATGGCAATGTATACTTGTCTGGCAAGAAATCTGTAAAGTGTACGCGCCCAAATGTCAAGGATACGGAACCTGGAACTAAGACCTCCGAACAAACGTCTCCGGATGCTGAAATAAATATCACCAACATTTCCAGAATGAGCAAAATAGCTAAAAAGTACTTCGCTTTCGTCCAATTTGAACACGGGGCAAAACGATAATTTCGAATAAAAGTGGGGTCCACTGTGGCCCACTTTGCATCGAAAAATGTGCCAAGGGTAACAGTCTCTAAATGGGATAAATTATAGGTCAAAAAACTCTAAATGTCAATACGAACCCAACGGTATGTCCAAATGTGGATTCCGATGAGCCGAACACAATTTCGTCCAAAAAGTCAACTGTGGGACCCGCCAATTGGCGACTTGGTCAACCGTCTCAACATTGCATAAAAATTGGGTCACAGGACCAGCGCGTTACCATGAGTCCATTGGCGTAAGTTTTGTCATAATCTGACGAGCGTGCACAAAATGCGCACGACTTCCACAAAAGTTACGACACGGGATGTGTCCGCGAATACGGGATAATTTTGGCGCGCACACGCATCCGAATCAGTTTCTACAAATTTTTACGTATCCGATTATGCTGCGTCCACCGTTCGGTACACTTGGTACATGACGGGGCGATCCCGTTTGGCGGAGCGCGCCCCGTTTCATAACTTTTAGAAATATGAAAAAAGTGGGTTCGCGGGATTTTGTGACGAATTTAATTCTGTCTACAGCAGTTAATAATCTAGGGTTATTTAACATAAATAAAACTAGGTCAAGTGGTCTACGCATACCAAAAAGAATCATCGAATTCGGATCTCTGTGGTGGGAGATACAAACTCGGCAACATGGGTGGTCATCGTAGTTTTCTGTGATCCCAGAATTTGGTCTGTTTGCGCCAACTTTGGCGCAGTTTTCGCCTAGGGTTTCGTATTGTTCGAGGTCTACTAGCACACAGATATGGAAGAGGGTTAAGGGGTGAGCATACCGGTGAAGACGGGGTGGCGTTTCGGTGAGCGAGTCGACGGAAAATAACTCCGGAACATAGGTACCTCCTGTGGGAATCTGCAGTGCGCGGGGCACGGTCGTCGGGATTTGTTTGGACGGCCTGGCGGGGTTCTCCAGCTGCGGTGGCGGCGCTCTCTAGGTCTAGATGGGAAGAGGAGGGTCTGGATGATTAGGTTAGGATTTTAGAGGAATAAATAAATATATATATATATATATATATATATATATATATATATATATATATATATATATATAGGAAAGGGGAAGGGTTGGGGTTTTACTTGGCGGCCAAGGGGTGCGGGTGTGGGCTGTGTTGCGTGGGAATAAGGGAATGGTTTGCTAAGTTGTTGGAATAGGAATTGGTTTGCTGAAGTAGAGTTTGCTTAAGTTGGAATAGGTTTGTTAAGTTATTAGTAATATTATTATTATTATTAGTTTATTATTATTTTCTTTTCTTTTCTTTTCTTTTCTTTTCTTTTCTTTTCTTAATCTTTTTTTTCTTATTAAATATATATATATATATGCATATATATATATATATATATATATATATATATATATATATATATATATATATATATATATATATATATATATTTGTATATATATATATATATATATATATATATATATATATATATATATATATATATATTTATATATACTCATAGAAAAATTTTCAGATTATAGTAATGCACATCATTAAGCTAGCAACTGCTCAAGGGGTCTCCTACATGAAATAAATTCTGAAAAATTACTAATGGTCCCATAAAACCTCTAAGTGCCCGAACACCTAAAATAAAAATTATTAAAAATCTATTTCTCCTAATTAGTCACTAATTACTATAATTAAATTAATAATTAATAAATAAAAAGGGGTATATACGATTTCTAGGGCAGGGGTTTTACATTCTGCCCAACTTATAAAAATTTTGTCCTCGAAATTAAAATTAAGCCACGATAGAATACAAGGATGGTATAAGATATAAATTAACAATGTAAATTCATACCTTGGTCTGCGAATAGGTTCGGGTAACGCTTGCGCATGTCGTCCTCGCGCTTCCAAGTTGATTCTCCTGGCGTGCCATGCCTCCATGCTACGCGAACCAAGGGAATAGACTGGTTCCTCAACACTTTCTCTCGACGATCAAGGATTCCCACGGGTTGCTCTTGGTAAGACAAGCTCGGCCCAATGGTGATCTCTGAGTGATCGATAACATGACTGCTGTCTGCCACATATCGCCTGAGCTGCGACACATGGAATACGTTATGTACTCCCTCAAGTGAAGGTGGTAGCGCAAGTCGATATGCCACTTCTCCAACTCTCTCGAGCACGTCAAATGGTCCAATATACCTTGGACTCAACTTGCCGCGCCCTCCGAATCGAATGGTGCCTCTGGTCGGTGATATCCTCAAGAAAACATGATCGTCCTCTTTGAACTCCAAGGGACGACGATGAAGGTCTGCCTACTGCTTCTGCCTGTCTTGTGCTGCTCGCAAGTATCCCTGGATCTTCTTGACTGTCTCTACGGTGTTGACCACCAACTCGGTTCCCAGAATCTGATATTCTCCCATGTCACTCCAACACACAGGAGACCTACATTTTCTTCTATACAATGCTTCAAACGGAGCCATCTGAATACTCACTTGATAGCTATTATTGTAAGAAAACTCCACAAGATGTAGGTGGTCCTCCCATGATCCTCCGAAGTCTAACATGCAAGCCCTCAACATATCCTCCAATGTCTGAATAGTTCGCTCTGACTGCCCATCTGTCTGCGGGTGGTAAGATGTACTGAATTTCAGACGAGTACCAAGACTCTCTTGTATGCTCCTCCAAAAGTGTGATGTAAAGCACGAATCTCTGTCTGATATAATGCTGACTGGTATGCCATGCAATCTCACGATCTGTCTCATATATAAGTCAGCTAAAGCTTCTGTAGACTGACCCACTCTAAAAGGTATAAAATGGGCTGACTTGGTGAGTGTCACACCCCAGTCCCAAAAATACGTAGGACTAGGACACGTAAGCATGTCAGCCGCTTGGATATGGCAACTCCAATATATGGAAACCAAATCCATACGTACGCTGTAATATGAATATAAAATCCACAAGTGGTATAAACATATGTCACAAGTCACATGGTACAATCTAAATCTCATCCACAGAAAATCAATATAAATGAATAACCAACATCTATATAACTATATCTCCATAAAAGTATCTAAGGATGATAGTTGGATGGAAACAAATCCACTACCAACTCGAATATAAGAACAAATAAGATATAAGTACATCACAACAACACCATATAGGAATACCAGCTAACAATCACGGGCTCGAAGAGAGGACATCCACGAAACATATATATCCATCCAATCTGCGCTCATGCAAATACTCAAGAACAGATACACCTGGCAGAGGACCAGGTCCTCAGAGGGACGTAACAAGATACAGAAAATACGAGCCAATTTGAATATAGTAAACATGCATATAATTTGAAAATAAATAAGTACGCTGTACAAGACCATCTATATGAATGCAAATGAGAACAACTTTTCGACGTATGGGCAAGGGTAGGCTACTCGATCTAATCCTCACAACTCATACGCTCGTCAGTGGACATCATCAGCCGACATACCTCTGGGGTAGCGACCCTCGGACTCCATCAATCGACATACCTCTCGGGTAGCGACCATCGGACATGACCCACCATAGTGCGTGCTAGTGACTACGGTGTTACCAGAGTGTTTAAAAGCCCATACGCCTAATAATTGTCCTCTATGATACTAAGTGTCAAGTGTGTGTCAACATATCTAATATATAGTAATGACTGAAAGGAACTACACATGCAATAAATAAATAGAACTGAAATAAATATACAGAAATATACTAAGCATGCAAAATACTGTAAGCAATTTGGCAAGGTATCTTGCCTGGCAAGAAAGCTGCAAAAAAATGTAATATCCCGATGTCAACTCCAAGAGTCAGAAGCTACGACCACAGAATGGACGTCTTCGGATGCTGAAATAAATATCACCAACGTTCCCAGAATAAGCAAAATAGCTAAAAAGTACATCCCTTTCGTCCAATTTGGACACAGGAGCAAAACGGTAATTTCGGATAAAAGTGGGGTCCACGTGTGGCCCACTTTGCACCGAAAAGCGTGCCAAGGGTAACAGTCTCTAAATGGGGCAAAGTATAGGTCAAACAACTCTAAATGTCAATACGAACCCAACGGTATGTCCAAATGTGGATTCCGATGGGCCGAACACAATTTTGTCCAAAAAGTCAACTATGGGGCCCGCCAATTGGCGATTTGGTCAACCGTCTCAGAATTGCGTAAAAATTTGGTCACAGGACCAGCGCGTTACCACGAGTCCAGTGGCGCAAGTTTTGTCACAATCTGACAAGCGTGCACAAAATACGCGCGAGTTCCACAAAAGTTGCGACACGGGGTGTGTCCGCGGATACGGCCTGATTCCGGCGCGTACACGCGTCCGAATCAGTTTTCATAAATTTTTACGTGTCCGGTTATACTGCGTGCACCGTTCGGTATACTTGGTATACGGTGGAGCGGTCCCGTTTGGCGGGGCGTGCTCCGTTTTCCAACTTTTAGAAATCTGGAAAAAGTGGGTTCGCGAGATTTTGTGACAAATTTAATTCTGTCCCCAACAGTTAATAATCTAGGGTTATTTAACAGAAAATAAACTAGGTCAAGTGTTCTACACATATCAAAAAGAATCACCAAATTCGGATCCCTGTGGTGGGAGATACGAACTCGGCAACATGGGTGGTCACCGCAGTTTTTTGCGATCCCAGAATTCGGTCTGCTCGTGCCAACTTGGACGCTGTTTTCACCTATGGGTACACGTTGTTCGAGGTCTGCTATTATATAAATATGGAAGAGGGTTAAGGGGTGAGCATACCGGTGAAGACGGAACGGCGTTTGGTTGAGCGAGTCGACGGAAAACAACTCCGGAGCGAAGGTACCTCGTGTGGGAATCTGCAGTGCGCGAGGTCAGGGTCGTCGGGATGGTTTGGACGGCCTGGCGGGGTTCTCTGGCTGCGGTGGCGGCTCTAGATGAGAAGAGGAGGGTCTGGATGATTATGTTAGGGTTTTAGAGGAATAAATAAATAAATATATATATATATATATATGAAAGGGAGAAGGGGCGGGTCTTGTTTACATCCGTGGGCTAAGGCTAGCTGTGAGTATATTTGCTTCACTAGCAAATACCCGCTGGTGGTTTCACTATGGTGGCTGTGAACAATTTGCTTTGAAAGGTGGCTGCTATTGCTAAGTTTAGTTGGTTGGAGTAGTTTGCTTAAGTTTGCTTGGAAAGTTAGTAATGTATTTAATAGTTTATTAAAGGTTAGTAGTAGCATTAGTACTTTAATAGTTTCTTTAATAGTGTGCTATGTAGTTTTGCTAGCAATTTGCTACTATGCTGCTACAAAAGGGGCGGGTAGGTATGGTTTAGCATGGTAGTTGTAGTAATGGTTAGTTATTAATAATATAGTAATAGTTGTTAAGTTATTAATTAATATTCTTTTCTTTTCTTTTCTTTTCCATTAAAATATATATATATATATATATATATATATATATATATATATATATATATATATATATATATATATATATATATATATATACTAATGGAAAAATTCTAGAATTATATTAATGCACACTATTAAGCTAGTAACTGCTCAAGGGGTCTCCTACATGAAATAAATTTCGAAAAATTCCTAATGGTCCCATAAATCCTCTAAGTGCACCAACACCTAAAATAAAAATTATTAAAAATCTATTTCTTCCAATTAGCACATAATTACTATAACTAAGTTAATAATTAATAAAATAAAAAATAAAATAAAAGTAAATACGGTTTTCTAGGATTAGGGGTTTTACATTCTATCCAACTTATAAAAATTTTATCCTCGAAATTAAAACTAAGCCGTGGTAGAAAGTCAAGGGTGGTATAAGATTTGCATTGTTTAAAATACAAGGTTAAGTTTAAAGGGGTGGGCGATGTTGCGCATTGCACATCCCAAAAATCATGGAAAAATCCACATGCACGAAAAATAGGTTTCTTCATGTTCATGTCCAACGGTATGGACACCTAATGCTCTTTTGTATAAAAGCGCCCAAAAATTAGAAAATTGCACAAAGATGAGAATTGGATGATGGGCACGTCTAGGATAAGGGTATGAAATTTGTAGGAAGGCAGTGTCTAGTGAAGTGCTCCAATTATCGGAGCACGATAAGGTGCGCTAAGTGATAAAATATTTCAAAATTAAATAAAAATATCGTGTTCTATTTCTACTGGATTCAATCTAGCCTTAGACTTACTATCTAAGCCAAGTAGGTCTAATTTTGTGTGGGGGTTCACAATCTACCGATCTTAAAATTTATCCATCTATCACCTAAGGCTATACATCTAGGAAAACTATTCCTCAAATTATTTAATCATATTATTCAATCCTCAAAGTTTTAACACCAAACATATCACCTATGATATGCCCTTAATCAATTATAAAAGAAGGTCGCTAAGTCATGTGATTAGCCTTATAGAGTATATCTAGTACTTATCAGTGTGTCTACTTATATCAGCACAAGGTTTCGTCTTTCTGAAATAAGGGAAGACGGAGAACAATAATAAAGAACTCAAGGTGAAGGTGATAGAATACAAGTACGAGGTTCAAAAAGATTTAAGGAATTCGAAAAGAGAGTTGTCAGGACAGTTGTGGATTGAATTCCTATTTTTGGTAATTTCCTATTTACATGCTCGTATCAGTACAGTTATGTAACCGATACGATGTGTCAGACATATCTAGGGGCAAGTATATCTATCTACTACCATATATCTCAATCCACGTAAAGTAGTCATGCGAAGAGCGAACCAAGCGCACTAAGGTTAGCTAGACCTTAATACACCGATTCTGATTAGGCAATTGTATCATTGTGTGCACCCAATAATACATATGCCATGAGCAAGCTCGATAAAGAATAAGCTTGCAAAAACTAGGCTATAATAGCAGCATAAGTCAAGGTAGTACAACAAACATAAATACGCTGGATTATGATGAAAGAAGGTACATAACAATTCAAGTTCACAAAAGATAAGACTCCATAATCTCTACATTTGTCATACTAATTCCTTGTCTAAGTCGATAGTCGACAAAGTAGGGGTATAGCCTCTAAGTTCTACAGTCTGATGAAACATTATCTTCTTATGCTAGCATATAGTTAATGTCATTCAGCTACACTTCAATAATAGGGCAAAAGACTATGTGATACTATGTTGTGAGGTATACTACCCAACTTATAACAATAAACTAGTACTGTAATTGTCTTAAGGATACCGTAGAAACTCTTGTTAAGGTTTACGAGAAGGGGTCTTGGTACTTATTAGGGTATCCTCTATACTAGGGTCAAATATTATGGTAAAACTTCTAACTAACTCTAGTAACATCTATACTACTCTCAAGTCTTCATAATACATCAAGGGGTAATGATAAACCAATCTATAGATAAGGAATTCTACGGTTCACTAATTATTCTAAACTTAGTGGGGTGTCTATATTCTCGTTGTATTCTTAATAGGTGTGCTACCATAATCATCATCCTAATAACAGGGGTTTCTATATTCTAGCAGAAGGCTATACTCAAAGAACTATTAGGGAAGTACAGGAATCAAGCATGATGCAATTATTCAAATAGAACAGATAGGAGGAAGATGAATCATAGTCAATTGTGGATGAGATCCTATACTCTAGTCCTAGGTGCAAGCTTGCTCGGCACAGTAACGTAATCGAGATAATATGCTCTGACTTGCATGGGCCACCACAAAAACATGTCATGCCCCAGTCCCAAAAATACGTAGGACTAGGACACGTAAGCATGCCAGCCGCTTGGATATGGCAACTCCAATATATGGAAACCAAATCCATACGTACGCTGTAATATGAATATAAAATCCACAAGTGGTATAAACATATGTCACAAGTCACAGTGTACAATCTAAATCTCATCTACAGAAAATCAATATAAATGAAAAACCAACATCTATATAACTAGATCTCCATAAAAGTATCTAAGGATGATAGTTGGATGGAAACAAATCCACTACCAACTCGAATATAAGAACAAATAAGATATAAGTACATCACAACAACACCATATAGGAATACCAGCTAACAATCACGGGCTCGAAGAGAGGACATCCATAAAACATATATATCCATCCAATCTGCGCTCCTGCAAATACTCAAGAACAGATACACCTGGCAGAGGACCAGGTCCTCAGAGGGACGTAACAAGATACAGAAAATACGAGCCAATTTGAATACAGTAAACATGCATATAATTTGAAAATAAATAAGTACGCTATACAAGACCATCTATATGAATGCAAATGAGGACAACTTTTCGACGTATGGGCAAGGGTAGGCTACTCGATCTAATCCTCATAACTCATACGCTCGTCAGTGGACATCATCAGCCGACATACCTCTGGGGTAGCGACCCTCGGACTCCATCAATCGACATACCTCTCGGGTAGCGACCATCGGACACGACCCACCATAGTGCGTGCTAGTGACTACGGTATTACCAGAGTGGTTAAAAGCCCATACGCCTAATAATTGTCCTCTATGATACTAAGTGTCAAGTGTGTGTCAACATATCTAATATATAGTAATGACTGAAAGGAACTACACATGCAATAAATAAATAGAACTGAAATAAATATACAAAAATATACTAAGCATGCAAAATACTGTAAGCAATTTGGCAAGGTATCTTGCCTGACAAGAAAGCTGCAAAAAATGTAATGTCCCGATGTCAACTCCAAGAGTCAGAAGCTACGACCACAGAATGGACGTCTCCGGATGCTGAAATAAATATCACCAACGTTCCCAGAATAAGCAAAATAGCTAAAAAGTACATCCCTTTCGTCCAATTTGGACACAGGAGCAAAACGGTAATTTCGAATAAAAGTGGGGTCCACGTGTGGCCCACTTTGCACCGAAAAGCGTGCCGAGGGTAACAGTCTCTAAATGGGGCAAACTATAGGTCAAACAACTCTAAATGTCAATACGAACCCAACGGTATATCCAAATATGGATTTTGATGGGTCGAACACAATTTTGTCCAAAAAGTTAACTATGGGGCCCGCCAATTGGCGATTTGGTCAACCGTCTCAGAATTACGTAAAAATTGGGTCACAGGACCAGCACGTTACTACGAGTCCAGTGGCATAAGTTTTATCGCAATCTGACAAGCGTGCACAAAATACGTACGAGTTCCACAAAAGTTGCGACACGGGGTGTGTCCGCGGATACGGCCTGATTCCGGCGCGCACACGCGTCCGAATCAGTTCTCATAAATTTTTACGTGTCCGGTTATGCTGCGTGCACCGTTCGGTATATTTGGTACACGGTGGGGCGGTCCCGTTTGGCGGAGCGTGCTCCGTTTTCCAACTTTTGGAAATCTGGAAAAAGTGAGTTCGCGAGATTTTGTGACGAATTTAATTCTGTCCACAACAGCTAATAATATAGGGTTATTTAACAGAAAATAAACTAGGTCAAGTATTCTACACATATCAAAAAGAATCACCGAATTCGGATCTCTGTGGTGGGAGATACGAACTCGGCAACATGGATGGTCATCGCAGTTTTCTGCGATCCCAGAATTTGGTCTGCTCGCGCCAACTTGGACGCTATTTTCGCCTATGGGTACACATTGTTCTAGGTCTGCTATTATACAAATATGGAAGAGGGTTAAGGGGTGAGCATACCGGTGAAGACGAAACGGCGTTTGGTTGAGCGAGTCGACGAAAAACAACTCCGGAGCGAAGGTACCTCGTGTGGGAATCTGCAGTGCGCGAGGTCGGAGTCGTCGGGATGGTTTGGACGGCCTGGCGGGGTTCTCTGGCTGCGGTGACGGCTCTAGATGAGAAGAGGAGGGTCTGGATGATTATGTTAGAATTTTAGAGGAATAAATAAATATATATATATATATATATATATGAAAGGGAGAAGGGGCGGGTCTTGTTTGCATCCGTGGGCTAAGGCTTGTTGTGAGTATATTTGCTTCACTAGCAAATACCCGCTGGTGGTTTCACTATGGTGGCTGTGAACAATTTGCTTTGAAAGGTGGCTGCTATTGCTAAGTTTAGTTGGTTGGAGTAGTTTGCTTAAGTTTGCTTGGAAAGTTAGTAATGTATTTAATAGTTTATTAAAGGTTAGTAGTAGCATTAGTACTTTAATAGTTTCTTTAATAGTGTGCTATGTAGTTTTGCTAGCAATTTGCTACTATGCTGCTACAAAAGGGGCGGGTAGGTATGGTTTAGCATGGTAGTTGTAGTAATGGTTAGTTATTAATAATATAGTAATAGTTGTTAAGTTATTAATTAATATTCTTTTCTTTTCTTTTCCATTAAAAAATATATATATATATATATGTATATATATATATATATATATATATATATATATATATATATATATATATATATATATATATATATACTAATGGAAAAATTCCAGAATTATATTAATGCACACTATTAAGCTAGCAACTGCTCAAGGGGTCTCCTACATAAAATAAATTCCGAAAAATTTCTAATGGTCCCATAAATCCTCTGAGTGCACCAACACCTAAAATAAAAATTATTAAAAATCTATTTCTCCCAATTAGCACATAATTACTATAACTAAATTAATAATTAATAAAAAATAAAAAAAAGTAAATACGGTTTTCTAGGATTAGGGGTTTTACAGTGAGTCGGTCCACTATTACCCACACTGCATCTCTCCTACTTGGACTCTTGGGAAAATCCGTGATGAAGTCCATAGTGATGTGCTCCCACTTCCACTCTGGGATCGGAAGTGGTTGCAATAATCCTGCTGTCCTCTGGTGCTCCGCCTTCACTTGCTGACATACCAGACATTTAGCTACAAAGTGAGCTATCTCTCTCTTCATTCCATGCCACCAAAAGTGCTGTCGTAAGTCGCGATACATCTTGGTACCTCCAGGATGAATAGAATAAATTGAACTATGAGCCTCTGCCATCAGCTCCTGTCGATTCTCTCTATTTGGAACATAAAGATGATCACCACATCGTAATGTCCCATCCTCATGAATGTGCAATCCGGTCTGCTCTCCGGCCTCTGTCCTTTCCTTCAGTCTCCTGAATCTGACGTCTGTAGGCAAAGCTGCCTTAATCCTCTCCACTAAAGATGATTGTACTTGCAAGTTGGCTATTATCCCATCTGCTCCGGGTAATATCACTTCATTGCCAAGCTCTTGCAAGTCCTTTAATAATTCCCTCGGTGCTGTCAAGAAGTAAGCTGCTGGTTTCCGACTTAACGCGTTTGCTACCACGTTAGCCTTGCCTGGATGATAATGTAGCTCTATCTCGAAATCTTTCATCAACTCGAGCCATCGACGTTGTCTCATATTTAACTCCTTCTGCGTGAACACGTACTTGAGGCTTTTGTGGTCAGTATAGATTTCCACTCGTTCCCCATATAAGTAATGTCTCCATAGCTTCAGAGCAAATACAACGGCTGCAAGTTCCAAGTCATAAGTCGGATAATTCTTTTTATGTACTCGTAACTGCCTAGATGCATATGCAATCACCTTGCCATGCTGCATCAATACGCATCCCAAGCCTTTCCCTGATATGTCACTGTAGATCACATAACCTCTTGATCCTGACGGAATAGTCAATACTGGTGCTGTAGTCAGTCACTTCTTTAACTCTTCAAAGGCGGCTTGACACTCGTCGGTCCATATAAATTCTTGATCCTTACAAGTCAAACGAGTCATAGGTACCGCTATCCTTGAGAAATTTTTCACGAACCGTCGGTAATATCCCACAAGTCCAAGGAAACTCTTCACCTCTGCTGCTGTTTTAGGAACAGGCCATGTCTCAACTGCTGAGATCTTCTCTGGATCAACAGAAATACCATCTCCTGTAACAACATGTCCAAGAAATGAAACTCTGTCCAAGAAGAACTCATATTTGCTGAGCTTTGCATATAACTGCTCTCTCCTCAAAGTCTCTAGAATAATCCACAGATGCTTCTCGTGCTCCTCGTGGCTCTTCGAATAGACAAGTATATCATCTATGAAGACGACCACGAACTGGTCCAAGTACTGGTGGAAGACTAGATTCATCAAGTCCATGAAGATTGCTGGAGCATTGGTCAATCCAAATGGCATGACCAAAAACTCATAGTGCCTATACCTTATTCTGAATGCGGTCTTCGGAATGTCCTGCTTCCGTACCTTCACCTGGTGATATCCCGATCTCAAATCTATCTTCGAGAACACCTTAGCTCCACTGAGTTGATCAAATAAGTCATCAATACGTGGCAATGGATATTTGTTCTTCACTGTCACTGCATTCAAGGCTCTGTAGTCAATGCACATACGCACTGACCCATCCTTCTTGGGTACAAACAATATTGGTGCTCCCCAGGGTGATGCACTCGGTCGGATAAAACCTTTCTCTTCTAGCTCTTTTAACTGTGCCTTCAGCTCATCCATTTCCTTCTTTGCCAGTCTGTAAACATGTGATGCTATAGGTGCTACTCCGGGTACTAGTTCAACTAAAAACTCTACGTCTTTGTCTGGGGGTAGTCCTGGCAAATCCTCTAGAAAGACGTCTAGAAATTCTGAAATAATAGGATGATAGACAACATCGTCCATTGCGAGCTGAATACCATCCATGGCTTCAGTGGATCCTCTTGCAAACTCAAGTTCAGGCTGGCCTGGTACCTTAAAAAGAATGCTTCCTCCAAAATAATCGAAGAAAGCATAGTACTTTCTCAGCCAGTCCATTCCAAGCATAATATAAAAAGATGGCATGGGAAGGACTAAGAGTTGGGCGTTCATCTCTCTGCCACGTATCACTATAGGACCCGATCTACAAACTCGGCTAACTGGTATAACTCCTCCTCCGGTTAGAATTCTAACACAACTAGAGAAAGGTGTAGAAGCAATATTGTGTTTGACAATAAAACTAGATGATATGAATGAGTGTGTGGCTCCCGTATCAAATAATGTTACAGCAGAAAAAGTAAAAGCAAGGGTAATACCTGCTATGACATCCACCTCATGATCCATGTCATCTACCTCCAATACAAAAGCTCGCCCGTTCCTCTGCGGCTGTCCATGTCCGGACCTCATATACTGCTCCTCCTGGGTAGGTAGCGGTGGTCCTCTCTAAAATCCTCCTGCTGCCGGGGGTTGAGGTGCTCCCGGTCCAGTCATCTGCTGAGTTGGCTTTGGTGTTGGAAGCGCTAGCCTCTTAACTGGCGGTGGAAGTGTCTGCTGTATTTGGCAGTCGCTCGCCAGGTGCTGTCCGGAGCCACACCTCATACACTGACCCAAGCGAGTCCGACAATCTCTCGAAATATGTCAGTTCCTCCCACAACAACTGCAATAGGGCTTCCCCAGATTCTGGTACGGTGCTGCTCGGTGTTGCTGATGCTGCTGTGCCAAGGGACGTCTGATAGGTCCTCCCTGTTGTGTCCTTGCCGGTCTCTGCTGTATCCTTGCTGATCCTTGTTGTGTCCTTAGCTGGCCTCCCTTTCCTCTGCTAATGGTTTCTTGCAACCTGGCTTCTGTCAGTAGTTCCGCATAAGAGACTCGGGACTGCGAGCTTGTATAATGTTGTAGCTCCTGGGTCAGTCCTCGATGAAACCTCTTAGCCTTAGCCAAGTCATTTGGTATCAAAGCAGCGCCATATTTGCTGATTCGACTAAACTCGACATCATATTCGTCCACTGTTCGGTTCCTCTGCTCCAAGTAAAGAAACTGATCATACAATGTATCTCTGACGGTGTCCGGGAAGTACTTTCCCTCAAAGCACTCCAAGAACTGCTCCCAAGTCTAGTAAGTACCCAACTGGCGCTCCATGGATTCCCACAAGTGATGAGCATTACCATCTAGAAGCGTCCGTACACCCGTCATCCATAGGTCCGTAGGTAACTGCGATGCCTCCAGTAGCTTCTGCGTGTGTGTAATCCAGTTGGTAGTCTCCTCCGGGCTCTCAGTGCCCTTGTACGGCCTCGGACCCATCTGAATAAAGTCCTTTACTGAACCAACCCTAGCTCGAGGTACTGGAGCTAGTGCTTGGGCTGGTAGAGTAGCCTGTGCAGCCATCATCTCCAGTGCTGCCAAAAATTATTTCCTCTGCTCGGTTGCCTGCTGCCTCTGTTCCTGTATCATCATCTAAAAGAATTGGAACATCTGTGCTTGGCCATCTTGCGGTACTGGGAAAGCTGGAAGGTTCCCAATAGGCAAAGCGGGAAGATCAGATGGAATTGGAGTATGAGTCTGTCCATCTGGTCCCGGGAGCCTAGGAATCGTTGGGGTCCCTCCTTGAGTCTGACCATTGACTCCAGAAGTTGTGTCGCCATTGGCGGCAGTACATCCATTTTGCATGTCCATCTCTCTGCAGGTGATGTACGAAACGATTAGAAGAAGTACAGGAATCAAACAGGATACAAGTATTAAATAGGAAGGATGAGTTTCAGTCAAGCGTGGATGAGATCCTTATACTCTATTCCTATACGCAGGCTTGTTCGGTACAGTTACGTAACCGAGACAATATATTCTCGACCTGCATGGGCCACCACTAAAAATATGTCACGCCCCAGTCCCAAAATACGTAGGACTTGGAATACGTAACACGCCAGCCGTATGTATATGAACTCCAATATATGGAAACCATATACACACGTACGATGTACATGAATATCCAATCCACAGTGGTAATATACTATCACAACAAGTCACACACAAATCTATATCTCATCCATAACACGAATAATAGATAAATGGAAATCAATAACTGAATATCAAATAAGTAGTCTCAAAGTATGACAGTCGGATGGAAACAAATCCACTACAAATCGACTATAATAACTACTAAAGAGAGAAGAGAATAAACTCTAATATAAGAATAAATGTCTCGAAAAGAATAACAACAAGAAATCCCTAAACAGCTGCAATGAATCACATATAATCAGAAGGTAAGATCGCCTCAGACTGATAGTTAGTGCCAGGTCCAGGTCCATACTCCTGCGGATACTCCTGCTCATCTATATCTGGAAAGGGACCAGGTCCTCAGAGGGACGTAACAAGATACAAAAAACACATGCCAATAAAGTACTAAAATATAACATCCAATGGGGTTGCCTAACCGTCTAAGTGAATGCAGTTAAGAACATATTTCCCCACAAGTGAGCTATCTGGCTGAAAACTGGGATTTGGCATGATTCTCTTTTGGAGATCCAGGGGCCTAAAAAGGCACGTCGTCTTTCGAACGCCGGAGACCCGCCTAATAATAATATAATATATAGTGGTCATCACCACCCGTATCTCCGGCGGAGAATCCGGGCGCACAATAGAAAAAGTGCAAAGGAGCTCAAATGCGGTACTTGTTGTTCTCCCCACCCCATGCTCTAAGCATGTCATGTCCATGACACGATAAACCTCTAATAACCGCCAGGTCTACTAGCATGCAAAGTTTCTATTGGCAGTTATCCCTATCCGTCGTACGACCTATACGTACCAGTGGCCAGCCGAGTATGCAAGTCCGTGTCCTACATGTGACTCACACTCGTGTAAGAATAGTGTCATGGCCAATGAAATATAAATGCCTCATGAAGATGGGGTAGTCTCATAAAGTAGGTCCAATGCATATACATAAATAAAAATATAGTACGACGACACCGTCGTTGCACCCAAGTTTCCTTGGACGCGTAATTTATATAGCAGTTAAAATAAATGAACTAAAATAAATAGAAATAAATATACATGCATCATATGGAATGTAAATACAGTACAATGGCAAGGTATACTTGCCTGGCAAGAAATCTGTAAAGTGTACGCGCCCAAATGTCAAGGACACGGAACCTGGAACTAAGGCCTCCGAACAAACGTCTCCGGATGCTGAAATAAATATCACCAACGTTTCCGGAATGAGCAAAATAGCTAAAAAGTACTTCGCTTTCGTCCAATTTGGACACAGGAGCAAAACGGTAATTTTGGATAAAAGTGGGGTCCACATGTAGTCCACTGTGCACCAAAAAATGTGCCAAGGGTAACAATCTCTAAATGGGACAAATTATAGGTCAAACAACTCTAAATGTCAATATGAACCCAACGGTATATCCAAATGTGGATTCCGATGAGTCGGACATAATTTTATCCAAAAAAGTCAACTGTGGGGTCCGCCAATTGGTGACTTGGTCAGCCGTCTCAGAATTGCGTGAAAATTGGGTCATAGGACCAGCGCATTATCATGAGTCCAGTGGCACAAGTTTTGTCGCAATCTGACGAGCGTGCACAAAATGCACGCGACTTCCACAAAAGTTGCGATACGGGATGTGTCCGCGGATACGGGCTGATTCCGGCGCGCACACGCGTTCGAATCAGTTTCCATGAATTTTTGCGTGTCCGGTTACGCTGCGTGCACCATTCGATACACTTGGTACATGACGGGGTGTCACGACCCGCACCCGGGGTAAGGGTACTAGTCGGAAACAACGTCCAGCCTACGCCGCAGAATCGGCGGTAGAACGCTGTCTAGAAAGTCTATCTAATATAATGAACCACCAAAAGATAGTGTACTCAATCACAGAACTAAGATAGAATGAACACGAATCAGATAAGAATAGAATAGTCATAATACAACTCATGAGTCTAAAATAATACATCAATGAGTCTGAAGAAAAATACAGAAATATGCTGGAGACAAATCCAGTACAAAAGAATACTACAAAACTATAAAGCTACAACTCCAGGGTCAACTGTCTCAGTTGGGATAAGTCCCTATTGAGCCAGGGTCTCAGAATCTAAACCCACAACATCCTGGGGTCCATAATAGGTAGGGTACTCCTCAGTGTCATCTGGAAAAATATATCCAGTCAGGAAGGAGCAGAGTACAACCCTAACAGCAGTTCTCAAATAATGATAAAAACTATGTAACAGTAAATAGTTGTGGATAAACAAGATGCATAAATAGATACAAGAATGTATAGACAATAAGGAAATACTGGAAAGAAATACAATAATGAACAATATGCTGATGGAACAAGAATACTAATGACTAAGTGTGTGAGTACTAGCTTTAACATGTGATCGGCTTGGAAACTTGCACAAGAGTATGATGGCCTGGCTGATTATACGTGCGGTGTATGATCAACACTCACAAGGAACAAGACATGCACAAGGAGGGTATGATCACATATCTACACTAAAATACTCCCCACCCCGACTGGTATAATAGATCCAACCACGGTACGTTATGGCACTAGATTCCCCAAGAAGATAGCTAGTCTCCCCGAGAATCGGTGTCTGTACATGTACAAGATAACCAATGAAATAATACTTGCACCATATACACCATATACCAAGGAATAACATCTCATGACGAGATCCGGATATACCAATCCGTGTAACCATAGTGTCAAGAGAACATGTATATCTACACTAGATACAACGAACATAGAGGATATCATAAATGAGAAACTATCAAAGAATGTAGTCGCCTGAAGTCCAATGAACAGTCTCACAAATGTCTGACTCGGTGCCTCGAAGACCTAGATATGGAATACCACATTAAAACAAGGTCCCGGAAAGAGAACAAGTCAAACTAGGCAACTTCTAGGTCAATAAGTCAATTCTAAGGTAAAAGTCAACTATGGTCAACTCTAAAGTCCACTAAAGTCAAACATGGTCAAACCCAAAGTCAACCTCACAAGAAATCTATATAAATAATATAGAAAATAAATACAACAATTTAGGAATAAAAATTAGATCCCAAATCATACGCACACAAAGTATACTACTAATACAAATAATATATACTCTAATATAATATATAAACAACCAATATTTATACAAATAAAATAATATATTATTACAAATATTATACCTCACAAAACACATATATATATACAATAATAATCACAATACATATATATAAATAAATAATTATATACTTATATATATATGCACATATAAACTTATAATTAAATACCAATAGTTACAACACATGCACATATTAATGTTCATATTTTACATGGCTAGAAGCACACCTAAAATATATACATTAATATACAAATAATTACATAATAATTATAAATAATATAATTACACAATTAAACATACAAATATATTTTATAAAACATTTTATGTATAAATTATATTATTTAACAAGTAGTAACATATATATTTGCATGCAAGAAAGTTACATATTATATTGTACATTATATTAGCACACCCAAAATATAGATCTATGCTACAATAATTACTATAATAAATACACAAAATAAATATTTAATATCCATATATATATACTAATTATAAATAAAAAATTGAACCACAATTAATTAGATCTATACAAAAATACACACAATTGGAGAGTATCTCACCGTATCCCACTAGATCTAGGATACGCATGCGACACGAGTCCAACACACAACTAAATATACCCCGAAGGACACAAACAGATCACAAATAATATTTATGAACAAATCAAAGCGTCAAAAGTAGATCTATGTGTCTGTGTCAAAATACGACATGTTCAAAGCCCCGTGTCGGAGAAAAACCCCCAAATGACACGTATCACCAAATAGTTGGGATACGAACCACAAGTATCCCAATATGGACACGACACTAGCCTCAAACACAAATCTCATGTCCAATTGATCTATAGGATCAATTGACACACACAAAAAAATGTAAATTCGGAATTCCAACAAAATTGACACAAAAAGTACCATAACTTTCTCCATGGGTCTCCTATGAACACAAAACAAAGTCCTATGGGTAGTACATACATATAGGTTGATTTTACATGATTAAATCTCAGATTTAGAAGCTATTTAAATGGGAAAATCTGAATTATACCTATTGGAAGATGGATTCCCAATGAAACCTCCAATTGAGATGAACTTGCTTCCAAATTGTAGATCCTTGCTCCTCTTTGTAGATCCTTGCTTCCTTCTTCTAGATCCTTGCTTCCTCCTTCTCTAATGGTGAATTGGAAAGAATTTGGAATGAATTTGGTAGGGAATTGGATTGGGAATGGAGGGAATTTCGTAGTGGGAGAATTCTAGATCTAGATTTGGAATGAGATGAGAGGAGAGAGAAATTTCCCCCCTCTTTAATAGGCCGGCCTTGCCCCTCTCCCAAGCAATTATAAAATGTCCAATGTACCTCTTGGGGCCTCTCATGAAGAAATAATTAAGGAAGGAAGCTTCTAGTCTAATCACTTAATTAATTTAATCCATCTCCTTAACTATGGGCTTTCTAAATGGGCCAAATCTAACTATTTAATTCATGTTGGTCCATGGGTCCAAACTAAACTAGTTGGATCCACTAAAATAAGTCCAAAATAATTAAATAATATCTAACAATAATTAAATAATACAACAAAAATTATTTACCATGCACAATATTTATTTAAATAGGAAATTACTAAAATACCCTTTTTCCTAAAATGTGGTAGTGACAAGTCTACCCTCCTTAAAATAATTTCGTCCTCGAAATTCAAAGACGAAAACTACCCCCAGAAAATTATAGAACAGAACTAAAGAATCACAACTAACTAATGAACAGAACATAACAATGAACAGAACATAACTAGAAATAACATACCTCAAGGTACAAACAAATATGGATAACGCTCTCGCATGTCATCCTCTCTCTCCCAGGTAGACTCCCCCGGAGAGTGATGCCTCCATGCGACGCGCACCAAAGGAATAGTCTGGTTCCTCAGCACCTTCCCTCTCCGATCCAGAATTCCAACTGGCTGCTCTGGATAGCTAAGAGTAGGGCCCACCTCTATCTCTGAGTGATCCAATACATGACTAGGATCTGCCACGTATCGTCTCAACTGCGACACATGAAACACGTTGTGCACTCCCTCTAATGCAGGTGGCAAGTCTAGTCTATAAGCAACTGCACCGACCCTCTCTAGAATAGTGAAAGGTCCAATGAATCGCGGACTAAGCTTTCCGCCTCCACCGAAGCGAATCGTGCCTCGTGTCGGAGAAATCCTCAGAAACACCAAACCACCCACCTAGAACAAAACACCACCTTAAGAACTTATCTATAACAAACAACCAAGAACAAGCACACAAAATAAAATCTAAACTATACCTCAAACTCCAAGGGTCTCCGATGGCTATCGGCCCAATGTCGTTGTCTGTCCTGTGCCACTCGAAGTCTGTCTCTGATCAACTGAACCTTCTCTGCTGCATCCACAACCATCTCTGGCCCAAGCAAAACTCTCTCTCGAACATCGTCCCAAGACAAAGGAGTACGACACCTCCGACCATATAGAGCTTCAAAAGGTGACATCTCTATACTGGCCTGGTAACTGTTGTTGTAAGCAAACTCTACCAAATGGAGATGGTCCTCCCAAGAACCCCCGAAATCTAGTACACAAGTGCGCAACATATCCTCGAGAGTCTGAATAGTCCTCTCTGACTGCCCATCTGTCTGGGGATGATATGCAGTACTGAATTTGAGCTGAGTGCCCAAACTCTCCTGCAAACTCCTCCAGAAATGAGAAGTGAAACGACTATCTCGATCTGAGACTATGCTGACGGGAACTCCATGTATCATAACGATCTGCCTCACATACATCTCTGCCAGCTTCTCCGTAGACATACCCACCTTGAAAGGCAAAAAGTGGGCCGACTTGGTCAATCTATCAACAATGACCCAAATCGCGTCTTTTCCTCCTGGAGATCGTGGTAGTCCGGACACAAAATCCATAGTAATATATTCCCACTTCCACTCTGGAATGGGTAATGGCTGAAGTAAACCTCCTGGCCTCTGCCTCTCGGCTTTCACCTGCTGGCACACTAAGCATCTGGATACAAACTGTGCCACTTCCCTCTTCATGCCATACCACCACACACTCTCTCGCATATCCCGATACATCTTGTTAGCACCTGGATGTATGGAATACTGAGAGCGATGCGCTTCCTGCAACACCTCCTCGCGCAACTCCCCACTAGGCACACACAATCTAACTCCATGCCTCAAGGATCCATCCTCTGCAATAGTGAAATTATCCCCCAATCCTGCTCTCACCTGAGCTCTGATACTCCTCAAAGATACGTCATCATACTGTGCTGCCTTGATCCTATCCATCAAATCTGAATGTATCTGCAATCCCCACATCTGCATAGTACACCCAGGAACAATCACCTCAATGCCCAAGCTCTCCAAGTCCTCCAACAGATATCGATCCTGCGTCAACAACATAGCTACCGGATACCTGCTCAAAGCATCGGCAACTACATTGGCTTTCCCAGGATGATATTGCAAAGAGATATCAAAATCCTTCATCAATTCCAACCACCGACGCTGCCTCATGTTCAACTCCTTCTGCGTGAAAACGTACTTCAAGCTTTTGTGGTCTGTGAAGATCTTCACACGCTCTCCGTACAAATAATGTTTCCACAACTTCAGGGCGAATATGACAGCTGCCAACTCCAAATCATGGGTAGGATAGTTCTTTTCATGAGGACGCAATTGCCTGGATGCATAGGCAATCACTTTCCCATGCTGCTGAAGAACACAACCTAAACCCTTTCCCGATGCATCACTATAAATAGTGAAACCTCCGGACCCTGATGGCAATGTCAAAATAGGAGCATACGTCAACCTCTTCTTCAACTCCTCAAAAGCAACCTGACAATCTTCCGTCCAAACAAACTCCACATCCTTCCTTGTGAGTCTGGTCATCGGCTTGGCAATCCTCGAAAAATCTTGCACAAACTTTCTGTAGTAGCCTGCCAATCCCAAGAAACTCCTGATCTCTGCTACCGAACTCAGAGTCTTCCAAGATTCCACTGCTGAAATCTTCTTCGGATCCACTGAAATACCATCACCAGTCACAACATGTCCCAAGAATTCTACCTTGTCCAAGAAAAACTCACATTTGGACAACTTTCCATACAGCTTCTCCTTCCTCAGCACATCTAACACAATCCTCAAATGCTCCTCATGCTCCTCCGGTGTCCTCGAGTATATGAGTATGTCGTCGATGAACACCACCACGAACTTGTCAAGGTACTGGTGGAACACCTTGTTCATCAAGTTCATAAATACCGCCGGTGCATTAGTCAAACCAAACGGCATCACCATAAACTCGAACTGACCATACCGAGTTCTAAAAGCAGTCTTCGGTATGTCCTCCGGCTTTACCTTCACCTGATGGTAGCCTGATCTCAAATCTATCTTAGAAAACACCTTCGCACCACTCAACTGATCAAACAGATCATCAATCCGTGGCAAAGGATACTTATTCTTGATAGTGAGATTATTCAAAGCCCTGTAATCAATGCACATACGCACCGATCCATCCTTCTTCGGTACAAACAATACCGGGGCTCCCCCTTATCCTGCTATTCGTCCACCTGCTTCTTCAACTCGACCAGTTCGCTGTTGTTTACTCTATAGACATGTTGTGAAATCGGTTCTGCACCTGGCACCAAGTCTATAGAAAATTCAACATCTCGATCTGGCGGCAATCCTGGCAATTCTTCAGGAAACACATCCAAAAATTCTGCTATCAACGGATGTGGCAACTCCTTGTCTTCCACCATAGCTCCATAAATAATGCCTTCTTCCTGCTCCGCAGCTCCTCTAGCAAACTCGAACTCTGGCTCTCCTGGCGGACCAAACAAAACTCTACCTCCTCTACAATCTATGCTAGCACGGTGCCTACTCAACCAATCCATCCCGAGTACAATGTCGTAGCTCGGAAGTGGCATTACAAGTAGACACGCACTCAACTCCCGGCCTCCCAGAGTAACTCTCCGATCTTTGCAAATATCATTAACCAGGATAATGCCTCCCCCGGTCATGATCTTGCAAGTCCTAAGCAAAGACTCAGCTACCAAACCATGCTTTAGAGCAAAAGAAACAGATACAAAACTATGGGAAGCACCACTATCAAACAAAGCTAAAGCTGGAATGGAATCAAGAAGAATAGAACCTGCGATGACATCTCCGGTGGGTTCCTCCTCTTCGACTGTCATAGCAAACGCTCGTCCCTGCCGAGCACCTCCCTGCTGCTGATGCTGGACAAAACGCTGCTGCTGTGTCGGAAGCGGTCCCCTCGGTTGTGCTGCAGGTGGTCTCATCTGTGCCCTCGGAGCTGGAGCTGCTCCCTGAACTGCACGACGAGGACACTCCCTCAATTGATGCCCTTCAGTACCATAATACAAACAAACTCCTAGCCTCTTTCTGCAAACTTCCCAGATGTGGCCGGGCTTCTTGCAGAAGTTGCATAGAGCTTGCTGTAACTGCCTCTGCTGCTGAGGTACCTGGTGAAAAGGCGCTCTAGCTGGAGTCTGGTTCTGCTGTGGCTGCTGGAAAGGTCTGGACTGGAAATGAGGACGTTTGGCAGATACTGCACTGCCGTTGGCCCCCAGAAAAGAATCACGGTCTCTCTTGGTCTTCAAACCCAGATCCCGCTCAACCTTGCGTGCCTCCGCAAGTATCTCCGAGTATGTCTCATAAAAAGACAGAATGAGAATCAATATGGCACAAGATGTAAGACATCAAGGAAAGGACAGTTTAAGGGATCAAGTATCAATGTCAAAGGAGAATAGTTGAATCAAAAGAATTTTCCTAGATGTGATTGAGTATCTCAGCCTATATCCTATATCCTATCGCAGGCTCGTAGTAGTACAACTAAGTTGTCGCACTACCACGACATCACATACTTGTGAAGCTAGACCTGCATGGGCCACCACCAAAAACGTGTCACGACCCGCACCCGGGGTAAGGGTACTAGTCGGAAACAACGCCCAGCCTACGCCGCAGAATTGGCGGTAGAACGCTGTCTAGAAAGTCTATCTAATATAATGAACCACCAAAAGATAGTGTACTCAATCACAGAACTAAGATAGAATGAACACGAATCAGATAAGAATAGAATAGTCACAATACAACTCATGAGTCTAAAATAATACATCAATGAGTCTGAAAAAAAATACAGAAATATGCTGGAGACAAATCCAGTACAAAAGAATACTACAAAACTATAAAGCTACAACTCCAGGGTCAACTGTCTCAGTTGGGATAAGTTCCTCTTGAGCCAGGGTCTCAGAATCTAAACCCACAACATCCTGGGGTCCATAATAGGTAGAGTACTCCTCAGTGTCATCTGGAAAAATATATCCAGTCAGGAAGGAGCAGAGTACAACCCTAACAGCAGTTCTCAAATAATGATAAAAACTATGTAACAGTAAATAGTTGTGGATAAACAAGATGCATAAATAGATACAAGAATGTATAGACAATAAGGAAATACTGGAAAGAAATACAATAATGAACAATATGCTGATGGAACAAGAATACTAATGACTAAGTGTGTGAGTACTAGCTTTAACATGTGATCGGCTTGGGAACTTGCACAAGAGTATGATGGCCTGGCTGATTATACGTGCGGTGTATGATCAACACTCACAAGGAACAAGACATGCACAAGGAGGGTATGATCACATATCTACACTAAAATACTCCCCACCCCGACTGGTATAATAGATCCAACCATGGTACGTTATGGCACTAGATTCCCCAAGAAGATAGCTAGTCTCCCCGAGAATCGGTGTCTGTACATGTACAAGATAACCAATGAAACAATACTTGCACCATATACACCATATACCAAGGAATAACATCTTATGACGAGATCCGGATATACCAATCCGTGTAACCATAGTGTCAAGAGAACATGTATATCTACACTAGATACAACGAACATAGGGGATATCATAAATGAGAAACTATCAGAGAATGTAGTCGCCTGAAGTCCAATGAACAGTCTCACAAATGTCTGACTCGGTGCCTCGAAGACCTAGATATGGAATACCACATTAAAACAAGGTCCCGGAAAGAGAACAAGTCAAACTAGGCAACTTCTAGGTCAATAAGTCAATTCTAAGGTAAAAGTCAACTATGGTCAACTCTAAAGTCCACTAAAGTCAAACATGGTCAAACCCAAAGTCAACCTCACAAGAAATCTATATAAATAATATAGAAAATAAATACAATAATTTAGGAATAAAAATTAGATCCCAAATCATACTCACACAAAGTATACTACTAATACAAATAATATATACTCTAATATAATATATAAACAACCAATATTTATACAAATAAAATAATATATTATTACAAATATTATACCTCACAAAACACATATATATATACAATAATAATCACAATACATATATATAAATAAATAATTATATACTTATATATATATGCACATATAAACTTATAATTAAATACCAATAGTTACAACACATGCACATATTAATGTTCATATTTTACATGGCTAGAAGCACACCTAAAATATATACATTAATATACAAATAATTACATAATAATTATAAATAATATAATTACACAATTAAACATACAAATATATTTTATAAAACATTTTATGTATAAATTATATTATTTAACAAGTAGTAACATATATATTTGCATGCAAGAAAGCTACATATTATATTGTACATTATATTAGCACACCCAAAATATAGATCTATGCTACAATAATTACTATAATAAATACACAAAATAAATATTTAATATCCATATATATATACTAATTATAAATGAAGAATTGAACCACAATTAATTAGATCTATACAAAAATACACACAATTGGAGAGTATCTCACCGTATCCCACTAGATCTAGGATACGCATGCGACACGAGTCCAACACACAACTAAATGCACCCATAAGGACACAAACAGATCACAAATAATATTTATGAACAAATTAAAGTGTCAAAAGTAGATCTATGTGTCCGTGTCAAAATACGATATGTTCAAAGCCCCGTGTCGGAGAAAAACCCCCAAATGACACGTATCACCAAATAGTTGGGATACGAACCATAAGTATCCCAATATGGATACGACACTAGCCTCAAACACAAATCTCATGTCCAATTGATCTATAGGATCAATTGACACACACAAAAAAATGTAAATTCGGAATTCCAACAAAATTGACACAAAAAGCACCATAACTTTCTCCATGGGTCTCCTATGAACACAAAACAAAGTCCTATGGGTAGTACATACATATAGGTTGATTTTACATGATTAAATCTCAGATTTAGAAGCTATTTAAATGGGAAAATTTGAATTATACCTATTGGGAGATGGATTCCCAATGAAACCTCCAATTGAGATGAACTTGCTTCCAAATTGTAGATCCTTGCTCCTCTTTGTAGATCCTTGCTTCCTTCTTCTAGATCCTTACTTCCTCCTTCTCTAATGGTGAATTGGAAAGAATTTGGAATGAATTTGGTAGGGAATTGGATTGGGAATGGAGGGAATTTGGTAGTGGGAGAATTCTAGATCTAGATTTGGAATGAGATGAGAGGAGAGAGAAATTTTCCCCCCTCTTTAATAGGCCGGCCTTGCCCCTCTCCCAAGAAATTGTAAAATGTCCAATGTACCCCTTGGGGCCTCTCATGAAGAAATAATTAAGGAAGGAAGCTTCTAGTCTAATCACTTAATTAATTTAATCCATCTCCTTAACTATGGGCTTTCTAAATGGGCCAAATCTAACTATTTAATTCATGTTGGTCCATGGGTCCAAACTAAACTAGTTGGGTCCACTAAAATAAGTCCAAAATAATTAAATAATATCTAACAACAATTAAATAATACAACAAAAATTATTTATCATGCACAATATTTATTTAAATAGGAAATTACTAAAATACCCTTTTTCCTAAAATATGGTAGTGACACGGGGCGGTCCCGTTTGGCGGAGCGCGCTCCATTTTACAACTTTTGGAAATCTGGAAAAAGTGGGTTCGCGGGATTTTGTGATGAATTTAATTCTGTCTACAGCAGTTAATAATCTAGGGTTATTTAACAGAAATTAAACTAGGTCAAGTGGTCTACGCATACCAAAAAGAATCATCGAATTCGGATCTCTGTGGTGGGAGATACGAACTCGGCAACATGGGTGGTCACCGCAGTTTTCTGCGATCCCACAATTCGGTCTGTTTGCGCCAACTTTGTCGATGTTTTCGCTTAGGGTTTCGTGTTGTTCGAGGTCTACTAGCACACAGATATGGAAGAGAATTAAGGGATGAGCATACCGGTGAAGACGGGACGGCATTTCGTTGAGCGAGTCGATAGAAAACATCTCCGGAACACAGGTACCTCCTGTGGGAATATGCAGTGCGCGGTCGTCAGGATTTGTTTGGACGGCCTGGCGGGGTTCTCAGGCTGCGGTGGCGGCGCTCTCTAGGTCTAGATGGGAAGAGGAGGGTCTGGATGATTAGGTTAGGATTTTAGAGGAATAAATAATATATATATATATATATATATATATATATATATATATATATATATATATATATATATATATATATATATATATGAATAGGAAAGGGGAAGGGTTGGGGTTTTACTTGGCAACCATGGGGTGCGGGTGTGGGCTGTGTTGCGTGGGAATAAGGGAATGGTTTGCTAAGTTGTTGGAATAGGAATTGGTTTGCTGAAGTAGAGATTGCTTAAGTTGGAATAGGTTTGCTAACGTTTGCTAAGTTATTAGTAATAATATTATTATTAGTTTATTATTATTTTCTTTTCTTTTCTTAATCTTTTATTTTCTTATTAAATATATATATATGCATATATATATATATATATATATATATATATATATATATATTTGTATATATATATATATATATTTATATATATATACTCATAGAAAAAAATTTAGATTATAGTAATGCACATCATTAAGCTAGCAACTGCTCAAGGGGTCTCCTACATGAAATAAATTCCGAAAAATTTCTAATGGTCCCATAAATCCTCTAAGTGCCCGAACACCTAAAATAAAAATTATTAAAAATCTATTTCTCCTAATTAGTCACTAATTACTATAATTAAATTAATAAATAAAAAGGGGGTATATACGATTTCTAGGACAGGGGTTTTACAAGTAAAATCTCTTTATGGCCTAAAGCAAGCTCCCAAGCAATGGTACAGCAAATTTGATAAAGTGATTTTAGAATATGGTTTCTTTCCAAATGAGTATGACAAATGTATATACTCTAAAAATACAGATAGAAGTTGTGTCATTTTATGCTTGTATGTAGATAACATCCTTATTTTAGGATCAACGCTTGAGTTGATAAATAATACTAAAGATTATTTATCTAGCAAGTTTGATATGAAAGATCTAGGTGAAGCCAACTTGACTCTAGGAATGCAAGTATCCAAATCCAAAGAGGGTTATACCCTATCCTTAGAACATTCTATCAAGAAAATGCTAATTTTTTTTAGTATTTTAACAATAAACATGTCTCTACTCATTTTGACAGTAGTATCATTCTCAAGAAGAATAAATGTTCACCTGTAGAACAACATAGATATTAACATATGATAGGTCCTCTCATGTATATAACAAATAGAACCAGACCTGATATTGTATTTACTGTTGGAAGACTAAGTAGATATACCAGTAACCCAAACCAGTCCTATTGGTTAGCATTAGAAAGAGTATTTAGATATCTTAAGGGTACTCTAAATTATAAACTTTATTACACTAGACACCATGATATCATAAAAGGTTATTCAGATGCAAACTGGGTAACTGACTCACATGATATAAAATTTACTATTGGATATATTTTTACTCTAGGAGGAGCTGCAATCTCCTGGGGTTCATGTAAACAAACTATCATAGCTAGAAGTACAATGAACTATGAAATGATAGCTTTGGACACTACTTGTACAGAAGCTGAATGGCTTAGAAATTTGATTATGTATATACCTGTTTCTCATATTCTTGTTCCTGCTATTTCTATAAACTGTGATAATAAATTTGTTATAGAACAACTAAAGCATGATTCTGTGAATGCTAAGATTAATAGGCACCTACAGCTGCACTTCAAGTCAATAAAGAGCCTATCAGGCAAATATGTGGTTCTTGACTATATAAAGTCAGAAAAGAATCTTGCAAACCACTTGACAAAGGGTCTGTCTAGGACATTGATTCTAGAATCATCAAGGGGGATGGGGTTAAGACCATAAGTAAGTCACCAACAGTGGCAACCCAACTGAGTCTGACTGGAGATCCCAAGAAGCCAGTTCAATGGGTAGAAATAAGCTGGACTTCGGTGACTATTATGGAATACTGACCCAGAGATTAAATTCTCATAAACTAGTGCCCAAGTGGCTGTATGAGGTTGTACAATGGTATCCCATCCCTATGGTGATAGTGTTTCGGTGTAATATGGTTAGGATGAGTTTTTAAACTCTTAATAGGTCCAAGCATTATATACAGGATTGACACCTATCACCAACCCTTAAGGACTTACCTATATGAGAGGTCGTGAAGGCCGCGACTATGAGACATGGTGATCCCAGACAACTCTCATGAATATAAAAAAGTGCGCATGACAAATCAAAAGTGTCACTCGATAGACCCAAGAACCTCTAGCATACTATGTGTGTTATTTTCTGAATCTGGTTCAAGAAGTCTGATTCAAGGCATAGTCCATCAAACACTTCTTCAGACAAAGATAATAGCCACTAAGTGAGATTCAAGGTTGTAGTCCATTTTATTTATGCATAGTATATACTTGCCCATAATTTCTCTACTACTGTTCTTTTATTATCTCTGTCTTCGGAACTTTTTTGGGGGGGGGAGAATTGTTTGTTGTGTGTTGGTTTGTTCACACACAGAAGTAGAAAAAACCTAGTCTTCCTTATCCGGATCCCATGTACTATATACGGTGAGGAGTGATTCCTCTTTGACCGGGTTATTTGGCTGAACGTGGAGCATTGTTTGGAACATTATTAGCTCACTTGGTCTTGAGGGTTTGTTGTATATAAATAGATACCATTTCCTCTTGGTTGGGGTACAAGCAAAAAAAAAAATACTTATGTTGTTAGTTTGATCCTCGTTTTTACAATGGCAAACTATTTCTTCTACGTCCACTTTCCTTCATTTGCGTTCAGGGCAAGGCTAAGTTCGGGTCACATCTCTCGAAGTTGTGTACGACAACGAGAAGCCAGTAGCACCAGAGGTTTTAACACTAGGAGCATTCGAGAATAGTCTGCACATAGACCTCGGATTAACTCTTAGGACAGTGCATTCAGCGCAACTTTCCCATAGGCCGGTAACTCTTAACTCTATTTTATTTTGTTACAGTTTTGCAGAAAACGAAAAAAAATAAATTTTTGCTAACAAAAAGAAAATATCATTTTCTTCCTTTGTGTTTGGTAGGAGGGAAGAAAAATGGAAGAGATGCACATTTCTTGTTTTGTATGAAAGAAAAAGTGGATGAAAGAAAAATAAAAAATATAGGTTTTATCAATTATATCCTAAACTAAAAATATTTATTTACTATTTGACTTTATTGAAAATTTTAAAAAAGATATAATTCCTATAGGGTATAAAAATAAATTAGGATATGTCACTTTTTCTTCCACTTTTTATCCCACTTTTAGAGGGATTAAATTTCTTAGGTTAGGAGAAAAAAGTACCCTCCAATTTTTCTTTCCTTCACTTTTTTTTTATACCAAACAAAAGAAAATACATTATTCCCTCTACTTTTTCCTCCTTCATTTTTCTTCCTCTCATCTTTTCCTCTTACTAAATGGCTCATAAATGAAGATTTCCTAACTAGTTGTGTTAAAGGTTATATGTGAGGTCTAAAATAGTAATTTGTAGAATAATTCTATTAATTCATTCGAAGTGTCCCGCAAAACTATTCCTCCTTATATGGTAGCCAACGTGTCCATTAATGTGACATTCAACGTGACAGTTGACATGCCAAATTTAAAATTAACATTAAAATTAACATATATCATGTCAGTTGTCATATCAGATGTCACATAATATTATTTAACATATCACGTAATGAGCGATATAAGGAGGGATAATATAGGGTCATCACCACCACGTATCTCCGGCGGAGCGTACGGGTTACAAAAAGGAAAGTGCAAAGGAGCCCAAATGCCTTACTTGTTGTTCTCCCCACCCCATGCTCTAAGCATGTCACATCCATGACACGATAATACCTCTAATAACTGTCAAGTCTTCTAGCATACAAATTCTATCAGCAGTTATTCCCTATCGCACGTCCCATACGTACAGAAGGCCAGACCTGTCACACAAGTCCGTGTCCTACATGAGACTCACACTCGTGTAACAGCTGTGTCACGGCTAATGAAACCTAAGAATGCCTCATGATAATGGGGTGGTCTCATGAACTAGGTCACGTGCATATACATAATAAAAATAAAATACGACAACACCGTCGTTGCACCCAAGTTTTCTTGGACGCGCAGTTTATATAGCAGTTAAAATATATGAACTAAATGAGAGAAATAAAATACATGCAACATATGGAATATAAATTACAATACAATGGCAAGGTATACTTGCCTGGCAAGAAAGTTGCGTAGTACCAATAACCTGCTCCTTAAGTTGCGCAGAACAATCTGATATCCTATATACATATAATATAATACAATACAACATCAGTCATTACACTAGCACATACACAACCATAATTACACTGAACTCGGAGGGTACGCTAGGGGTGATACTGGTCATCTAGCAGGGTCAAATACGCGTCGAATTACGCGGGTGTCCTATCTTAAATGCTGTATCAAAATCAGACAGTCAACTAATATGTGTCTAAGCCAGTACGTTAATGTACATAAGGGAGTCGACTCACAAGTTCTCAGGGTCAACATGGTCAAGGTAAATACGGAATAATCCACAGTGTCCTAGGGTCGTACAATATAAATACATATATAGTCATAACTGGTATTGCATTAAATTCTTACACAATATATATATATATATACCAAATTGAACAATATACGCATACGCGTACGTATACGTATACGTATACGAGTTGGGTTCATCGACTCAGGGTCTGATGTCAACTAACTGTCGTAAAGCAATACTAATGTCCTAATAGCATATACACAAGCACACATAAAAAGGAGAAGAGGGACAGGTTCGAACCTCGGGGTCAGCGTGCTCAGGTACGAGAATCGGGGGTGACTGCTGCAGGTTGTCTTCGGCGAGGGTGACGGGTCCACGATGAATACGATGATGTCGATGTTGGTGATGATGACGAGGGTAATGATGATGATGATGGTTAAGGTGATGATGATGATGATGATTAAGGGTAATGATGATGAGATGATGATAGGGATGATGATTATGATGATGGTGAAGATTATGATGATGATGATTAAGGGTGATGATGATTAATGGTGATGATGATGTTAATTAAGGGGATAATGATGTTGTAGGTTGCTAATGGTGATGATGATGATGTAGGTTAGGGGAGGAAGCTGCTCTGGCCAGGGCTCAGGCGGGTCGAGGAGGAGGAGAGCAGGGAGGAGACGGTGGTGGTCGAGCGGAGGACAGGGGAGATGGAGGTGGTGATAGTGGTAATGGTGGTGTTGGCCGGGGTGTGCAGAGGCGGGGGAGTCGGCTTCGGCGAGTTGGCCGAGAACAATGGAGAGGACAGGAAGAAGGGAAAGATGAATATGAAGAGGGTGATAATGGTGATGAACGGAGGGGGAGAACCAGGGATGGTGATGGTGATGGTGGTGATGGTAGTTTTAGGTCGAGGTCTGGTGCAGCCGCGGTTCAGGCGAGTTCAGCGGGGAAAGACGGCTGCTCGACGAGGGGATGAGGGTGGAGACTTGGTGGCGATCGGGTTTGGGGTCAGGCGAGGTCGGCTCTGGCGTATGCTCCAACGGGGCGCTGCTTCGGCGAGGGCTCCGGTCGGGTTGGCCGGGGAAGGAAGATGCACAGGAGGAAGGGGAAGGAGATGACGGCTGGGTAGTTTTAGGTATAGGTATTTGGAATAGAAAAGAAAAAGAAAAGGAAATAAAATTGTATTTATATATGTAAAGGTATAGGGTTGGGTTGACCTAGAGGATTGGGCTTGGTCAACATCTTACTTGGAGTGGGCTTGGCTTCACATGGGGATGTTTGGAGGGCTAGAATTTGCATTGTTTAAAATGCATGGCTATGATTAGATGAGGGTGATGTTGTGTGTTGCACATCCCAAAAATCATGGAGAAATTTCATATGAAGGGAAATGGGTTTCTTCATAGGTTGTGTCCAATGGTGTGGACACCTCAATATATTTTTGCATAAAAGTGTCCAACAATTAGAAAATTATACAAAGATGAAAATTAGATTAAATTAATTAAAATTAATACAAATTGTTTTCTAAAATTAATTAGGACACAAGTGTCATGGACACAGAAGACTCAGAATAGAATATTATCATAAATTAGGTTGCTCAAAATGGGTCAAGATTGTGTTTCCAATTTCGATTGGAAAGCACAAGGATACAAAGTTGGAATTATTTAGAATTAAATATAAACTTCTACGACGAATATTGTGCGACTAAAATATAGCACAAGAGAGCATAATTATAAGTTACACAAAGATCAGAATAAAAGGCGGGCATGTCTAGGACAAGGGTGTTAAATTTGTAGAAAGGTAATGGCTAGTGTAGTGCTCCAATTATCGAAGCAATGGTAAGGTGCACTAAGTGATATAAATATAATAAAAATTATTTAAAATACCGTGTTCTATTTCTAATTGGATTCAAACTAGCCATAGTTTTTCTATCTAAGCTAAGTAGGCCTAATTTTGGTCGAGGGGGTTTACAATCTACCCAACTTAAAATAATTTTGTCCTCAAAATTAAAATAAGGCATAATTCTCTAAATCATTCACATTCGTATATAAGGCAAGTCAATCACGATCTCTTCCAAAATTTTAAATAACAGGATCTATTTAAATCCATCGCACTTACTTTAAATTTGAAATAACCATTATTTAAATCAAAATTCAACCTATCGTAGTCTCTTCTCGATTTTTAAATCATCAACATCCAAATTTAAGTTAAATTCATATAACATCTTCAAGATTTAAATAATGCATATCAAATTTTTTTTTATCACTGTCTCCAACTAACATAATCTCCTTTAGAAAATAATTCTAATCAAATATTATTCCTATTTTCAACTTATGAATTTTTGTACTCTTCAAATTTTAAATTCAATTTTCATCCTTAATATTTCAAATAGGTAATCCAACAATCAAATTTTAACTCTTAATTCAAATCATCAAATTATAAAAATTTTAAAATATAATTTACCAATTGTTCAAGTCTGAGATTCTATATTTATTCTCAAAATCTAAATTGATGATTCAACCTTCAATATTCAAAATTTAAATCATATGCTCAAGTATAAATATTTGTTCCGCCATATCAAGGTTTTTAAAATTTATTAAATCCTCATCATCTTAATCCTTCTTTTAAAAAATTTTAAAATTAAAATGACTTGAACCTCTCAATCTAATCTTACTTGATCACAATCTAAAAAAAATTCCTCTCAAGTTGACAATGCAACTTCTACCCAACTTAGAATTTACCCATTTATCACATAAGGCTATACGTTTAAGAAAGATATTCCTTAAATTATTTAATCATGTTATTCAATCCTTAAAACTTTAACACCAAATATATCACATATGATATGCCCTTAATTATAAAAGATAGTCACCAAATAATACGGTTGGCCTATGGGGTATATCTAGTACTTTCTGTGTATCAAACTTATACCAAGCATGAGGTTTCGTCTTTCCGGCATAAGGGAAGACGGAAAATAATAATAAAGAGTTCAAGGGGGCGGTAATAGAATAGAAGTATGGGGATCAAGGCGTTTAAGGAATTCAAAAAGAATTGTCAAGGCAGTTGTGGATTGAAATCATATTTGGTAAATTCTTATTCGCATGCTCGTATCAGTACAGTTATGTAACCGATACGATATGCTCAGACATGTTTAGATGGCAAGTATATTTGTCTACTAGTCAACTATATATCTCAATCCACGTAAGGTAGTCATGCGAAGAGCGAACCAAATGTACTAAGGTTGTCCAGACCATAATACACCGATTCTGATTAGACAATTGTATCATTGTGTGGTTGATCAGGCCCCAATAACACATATATCATGAACAAGCTCGATAAAAGAATAAGTTAGCAAAACTAGGCTATAACAGCGGCATAAGTCGAGGTAGAAAATATAAGTACACTGGATTTAAGATGAAAGAAGGTATAATCTATATGGAGATATGGGTACAAATTACGTGATTTAAAACTAAGAATAATCATCAATTCATAATCTAAAAGAATAACTCAACTATCAAGTTCTAACTACCACGCACAGAAATTCAAAATTACAACTATAATCCTAGCAAACTATATATCCTAACATAGGATAAAATCACCTGGTCTACAATCATAAGAGTTATGTGGCACGAGTTGAAAGATAAAGAAAAGAAAACAAAATTAGTCGTCGCACAAATAGTGAGCACTAAGGTTTCAGAAGGAACAAGATTTAAAATAGAGAGACTCTTGATAATACCATAATTTTCCAAGGGGGAGGTGGGATGCTAATCTCTGTGTTTGAGGTATGATCAAGAAAAATGTTATATTCATTCCTCTTGGCTTCCTAAGGTACTGTTCTGCTAATATTAAGACAAGAAGCTACACTAATAGTTCTCTAATATATCTCACTATGAAAGTTAGGTTTAGTCCTAATGTTCAATCTTGGATTTCTATTGGTTCCTCAATACTAGGGTCAAATATTATGGTCAAATTTTTAACTAACTCTAGTAGTGTCTATACTACTCTTAAGCCATTCATAAACATATCAAGGGATAATGGTCAATTAATATGCAGGTAAAGGATGCTAGGGTTCATTAGGTATCCTAAACTTAGTGATGTGCCAATATTCTAGTTGTATTCTTAATAGGAAAGTTACCCTAATTATCATCCTAACAACAGGGATTCCTATATTCTAGCAGAAGGCTATACTCAAGAAACTATTAGGAAAGCACATGAATCAAGCAGGATACAATTATCCAAATAGAATGGACTGGAAGGAAAGTGAATCATAGTCAAATATGGATGAGATCCTATATTCTAATCCTAGGTGCAGGCTTGCTCGGTACAGTAACGTAACCGAGACAATATGCTCTCGACCTGCATGGGCCACCACTAAAAACATGTCACGCCCCAGTTCCAAAATACGTAGGACTAGAAACACGTAAGCATGCCAGCCGTATGTATATGGCAACTCCAATATATGAAAACCATAAAATATGCGTACGATGTATTATGAATAACAATTCACAAGTGGTATAAACTATCTCAAGTCACAAGCATAATCTAAATCTCATCCACAGAAAATCATAAATAAATAAATAACCAATAACCATGTAACTAAATCTCAATATGAAGTATCAAAGGATGATAGTCGGATGGAAACAAATCCACTATCAAACTAGAATATAAAATAAACAATACAAGTACATCAATTAATAATCACGAGGCTCGAAGAGAAGACCTCCTCGAAATATAAGTAGCTAGTCCGGATCCGCGCTCCTGCTAATACTCATGAACATCTACATCTGGAAATGGACCAGGTCCTCAAAGGACATAACAAGATACATAGAAGCATGCCAATAAAGTACTGAAATAAATATCCAATGGGTCGCCTAGCCATCTATGTGAATGCAGTTTGAGAACAACTTTCTTACAAGTGGGCTATCTGGCCATAAATGGGATTGGCATGATTCTCTCAGAGAATCAGGGGCCTACAAAGCATGTCGGCTTTTGAATGCCAAAGGCCGCCAGTAATATAGGGTCATCACCGCCACGTATCTCCGGCGGAGCGTATGGGTTACAAAAAAGAAAGTATAAAGGAGCCCAAATGCCTTACTTGTTGTTCTCTCCACCCCATGCTCTAAGCATGTCACATCCATGACACGATAATACCTTTAATAACTGCCAAGTCTTCTAGCATGTAAATTCTATCAGCAGTTATTCCCTATCGTACGTCCCATACGTACAGGAGGCCAGACCTGTCACGCAAGTTTGTGTCCTACATGAGACTCACACTCGTGTAACAGCTGTGTCACGACCAATGAAACCTAAGAATGTCAATTAATTTTGGGATGTTAAAATATATATCTTTTTTTTCTTATAGTCACGACCCTCGGAAGGGCATTGAGGATGAAGGTATCATAAGAAGATGTCCTACTGCGTCGATACATAAGAAACACAATATTCAGCGTACTGTTGAACTAGCTCTCACTATCCTCGACCCCGAGGCACGTCCTAAAGTTAAAAAACGTCGACTGATAAAGAAGACTATAACTCGTTCGAAGAAACATGCTTCTAGTACTTCTGGTTCTTCTTCCTCCTCCGATGAAGACATACCAACCGTCCAAAATTGGCCAACTGATGGTTCAGGACATTCTCAACATGCAGATAGTCCTGTCGAGACTCGGCCACCAACCCTCAAAAACTGGCCTACTGATGGTTCAGGACCTTTTTAGCATCCAAATAGTCCAGTCGAGACTCGTCCAAACGGTTGCTCTATGTTGCCGTCGATCGAGAACCATATTGCATACCAAATATGGAATAATCCGGTAAGTACATTACGTTATGATAATTTTATATATAGTTCTAAGTTCATCCAATTATTTATAGATAACTACATTTTATATAGAGGTATAAGTTCATCCAATTGTTTACTTTTCAGGAGAGTTCTCGTATATTAACATTGATCAACCACGACAAAAAGTGCAATACATGGGGGTTTAAATATTTTGGAGACGATGTCAAGGCTAAAATCAATTCCACCGGTTTACAATATTTGGGTAACTACTCATATACAACGGTGGACAATGTACTCATATCAATATTTATAGAACGATGGCATCCAGAAACTAACACTTTCTATCTACCAAACGGAGAGTTGACGATTACCTTGGATGACGTCCATCATATATTGGGACTTAGGGTTGATGGTCGAGTCATGATGAATCACACTTTTGATGAATCAAGCATTAACTTTTATGACCATATCGTGGATTATGTATCAGGCTATTTGGGAGTTGATACAATGAGTTTTACAATCCTTCGAGACTTCAAGAAGTCGTACGGACTTCCTTTGAAATATTTGGAGGAGACATTCAACGATCTGGACCCCGAACTGGATAATAGCGATAATGTGGCCCGTGGATATATGTAGTTCATCTTAGGGGCTGTCGGCATTCCGGATAAGTCTGAAACGTCGATACATGCTAAATATCTCCTGAATTTTGACGACATAGACACGGTGGAAAAAATATCTTGGGAAAGCGGTATAGTAGCATACCTTTACCGCGAGCTTGGTGCAATATTCCGCGTCGGTTCCAAGACAATATCCGGATGCCAAACTCTACTTCATGTATAGATATATCTTTGTCAACTTGTATACATAATAGAAATTTTTGTTGTTAATTTTTTGACTAATTATTTTTAACTTGGTTACGTGAAGGCATGGATATACGAGCACTTTCCAACCCTGAAGTGGGCTAAACTTAACCGAGGGTATGACGAGCACCTTCCTAGAATATGTAGATGGAAGCCAACTAAGGAAGATGACAAACGTTCACACACATTGGCCGCCCTACAGAATGTACTTGAAGATATGACGATATAAGAGGTAAATTGAGACCTAATTTTTTAATGTTTGGTAATAATTTACTAAATTACGTTATGCTAAATTACGTTATGCTAAATTTCATGCGTTACAGATTATTTGGGATCCATATCGTGATTTGTGACAGAGTAGTAGTCCATAGCAACCAGTCGCTTTATATCACAGTCTGATAAGTTGTCATGAAATCGATGAGCCTTATATGCCTGATAGAGTGCTCTGTCAGTTTGGCTACGTACAAACAGTCCCGAAGTGCACATTAAAAATGATAAGTGCTCCGAGAGGTACAAAATCACTAAACTATATTCCTGCGTCGCTCAACTGGGTCTCAGACTTCTTCACTGAGTGGCAACGTCACGTTATTAGAGAAATTGAACGACAAGCAACAGTAAATACGATAGAATGTAGCAACGACTACCTCGCCTACTACGCTGGTGTCGGACTACCAATGTTATTCAAACGCAAAGGCGATATTGTGCGTGTACCATCAGATCTCTCCGCCAAATCTGTCTTGTATACTGCATTGGTCAAGATGGTGAGGCAACCAACTTTCAGTTTAAAGATATGTAAATATTTATAACCTAACAAATTTTATGAATTGTCATCAATAGGCTAGGAAAGCGAAGAAGTTGAGAAGAAGCCTCGTCAGTTGCCAGGGTGCAAATTATATGGAAATCAATGAGGAGCTACAACACATCGACAACACTGAAGATTTTTTTTTCTTGGAAAATAGAGAACAACGTACAAAGAGGCGGCATGAAGTTTAGGCCATGTTTCAAGAAGCCTTTATATGAAACTTTGCTACAGTTTATGTTTTGAGACATGTAAAACTTTAAAGTTGTAAAACTTTGACTGGTTATATTTTGTTTAATCTTGACATGTAAAACTTTGTGTTTAATCTTTGACTGGTTGTAACTTTGTGTTTGGAATTTTTTATTGGTTATGTTTTGTTTAAGTTCGTTGTCCTATTCTTGACTAGTTATTTTTGTTTAACTAGGACAGAGGACTTTATATATAAATGTGCAGAGACAGTGGGTTAAAATAGGACTGTCAAAATTTTGACAGTCCTGATAGCTTGTGGGACTGTCCAGATTTTGACAGTCCTAGTTTTATATACATATGCAGAGACAGTGGGTTAAAACTAGGACTGTCAAAATTTTGACATTCCTGATAGCTTGTGGGACTGTCAAAATTCTGACAGTCCTAGTTTTATATATAAATGTGCAGAGACAGTGGGTTAAAAATAGGACTGTCAAATAGCTTGTGGGATTGTCCAGATTTTGATAGTCCTAGTTTTATATATACATGTGCAGGGACAGTGGGTTAAAACTAGGACTGTCAAAATTTTGACAGTCCTGATAGCTTATGGGACTGTCAAAATCCTGACAGTCCTAGTTTTATATATAAATGCGCAGAGACAGTGGGTTAAAACTAGGACTGTCAAAATTTTGACAGTCATGATAGATTATGGGATTGTCAAAATCCTGATAGTCCTAGTTTTATATATAAATGTGTAGGGACAGTGGGTTAAAACTAGGACTGTCAAAATTTTGACAGTCCTGATAGCTTGTGAGACTGTCCAGATTTTGACAGTCCTAGTTTTATATATATATATGCAGAGACAGTGGATTAAAAATAGGACTGTCAAAATTTTGACAGTCCTGATAGCTTGTAGGACTATCCAGATTTTGACAGTCCTAGTTTTATATATGTAATGCCCCGCTCCGAACGGATACTTATGGAACACTACGCTGCTTTGACTCGGTTGAGAATCGAGTCTCGGGGAAACCTTACCGCCAAATCAACACGGACGAAGTGCAATGAACCCTTCGAATTAATCGAGCGGCTTCTATTGAAATGAGTCCAAGAGTTTTTGTTGGTTGCTTTGCTTTTTGGTTTGTGTTGCTTTGTGTTTTGAGTTGCTTTCGATGACTTGGTTTTCATGATTTCGCTTTCTCGCTTGTGCGTTCTTTTCGAATCGTAAGGGAAAGAGATTGAAGTATGCTAACCAAGTTTTGTTGTATTTTCAGGATGCATAACCAAAGAGTGAACGTCGCCTAAGGCTTCCCCATCCTCTCGTTCGATTCATTCGGTGAGTGTCTTAGGCCCTTCGATGAATCCTTTAAGTCTGCATGCCTAATAAAAGAATCTCTAGTTCACAAATATGTTGCCTCACTAAAAAGATAAGCTAAAAGAGAAAGAAAGTATTGCATGCTTCAAGTATAGAACTGCTAACTTACTAGTTGCTTATGGAATGCTTAACTGTCCCTTGTATGCTGTGCATTGAGTATTGTGGCAAGAAAACTCTGGACTTGAGCTAGAAAATAAGAAAAAGAGATAGACTTGTTGTGCATTATTCATCAGTTGCATGATAGCATATTTTCTGATAGGGCTTACATTCATGCATTTGGTCAGGACAACTTGTGCACAAGGATTATCTCTCGAGCAGTCCCTGGGGCACTGGGGATCGTTCGGCCGGAAAGAGATCTAGATACCCTGAGGCTTGAACGTCCTTATTTACGGGAGGGTAGACACATCTATTAGTAAGATGGGCTTGTACGTCCCAACTGCTAATCTCGTGGAGGGGACCATCATATAGTTAGGGCGCATGCTAGGTTTACCTTCTTACATATCTAACACTTGATGCCTTTATCGATTCATAAGTTATTCATATGCAAATTGTGGCTAACTTGTGTGTTTGCTGCAGGGATAACCGCTCGGCCGTGGGTAAGATTATCATATGCATATGCGATATATTGTCTATGTTTCCTTGCATGAATTGTTAAAATGAAACTAGACAACCAGAAAGACCACTTAATAATGCTAACTTCATATGCTTACTTAGTATGGATTTCTAAGGTGAGTTTGGCCACGGTCGCTCACCAGTACATGTGGTAGTACTGACCCACATTTGTGGGCAAATATCCAGGTACTGGAAGCGAGAGTTTGGCAAGCATCCTCAACCTGAATCAGCGTGTGCGCACCCTTCCCTAGGACTGTGTTCGTGCTGCTTCCTCTGCTGCTTACCTCTCTAGTGGGCTACTCTTCTTCTACTAGATGTTTTGGTTATTTTGGTCCTACTACAAGGGCATAATGTAATGGGCGTTGTGGCTAGTTTTGAGAATATGAAAAGAGTTGTAAGCCTTCTAAGGCATATTTTATAACTCAGCCAAGCAAACACTTTGTAATCCAAATCTTCAGTATTCAATAAAATGAAAGTATTTTGTGTGCTATCAAATATGTTCAACTTTGGTTCTCTGCATTTACTCTGTGGCTATATATGTATATTTTTGTCTCTCTTGTGTCTTGTGCAGGTACGTCGCCTGGTGCAAGCGTAACTTAGGCTTGCACGGCATTGCGCCCAAGCGAGGACGAGCGGTCCCGTAGGGACTGTAGAAGCATGAAAAATACGCCGGATGACTACGCGGCATATCGGTGCAGAGCAGCATAGGCAGAGGCCTTAAGAGCCATCAAGCGTGCAACAGAGCCTTTTCCGCTAGAACAGAGCGTGAAACATAAAAGCTCAAAGGACCATCGGCGTAAGGCAGTACGTCCAAGCTGCTTCAGCGTAAACAGGGTGCTTCATCGCCTCTAGGGCGTAAAACTCTTCCCCTTTCATACGCAGCATTGAGGTGTATAAAAGATGCTTCGTATTCCCCGAAGTGAACCTGTTAGATCCTGCAATGAACCTGTCAGAGCCTGCAATGAACCTGACGTCTGGACTTCTAGCAAAGGGATACGGCTCGACTACCCAAGCGACGGCTATAATGATGGCACTGCACTGCCACCCAGGCTGTCAAATACCGCCATCCCTTTCACGTGAACTGCTTTTTCAAGCACGAAGGGATACGCTGCCTTATTTTACACAGGCAAAACGCGAGCTGTTTACGTTCTGCAGTAGACAAACCGCCTGCTACGCCAAAAGCTGCACTCCGTACGGGGTTCGAGGCACGTCTCTTCGCCTAATGCACAAAGCAGTGACAGTTTCTTGAGGCACGTCTCTGCGACTGATGCGCAGAAAGGGTTGCAGACCATCAAAGAACACGCCTCCATATTTAATGCACAGGATGGTGGCAAATCTCGACATTTAATGCAAGAGATTTGATTATATCTTCAAAAACCGTAATTCCGGCTAAGAGTCCATGTCAGCACTGTGGCACGGTACGCGGCGGCTTATACGCCCATCCAGCGATTGTGCTCATTCGACTTCTATGCCTGCTTGGCCCCAGTGCCCCTTCGGCTTCTACGCCTGCTCGGCCCCTGTGCCCCTTCGGCTTCTACGCCTGCTCGGCCCCTGTGCCCCTTCGACTTCTATGCCTGTTCGGCCTCTACGACCACTCGGCTTCTATGCCTGTTCGGCCTCTACGACCACTCGGCTTCTGTGCCTGTTTGGCCTCTATGACCACTCGGCTTTTGTGCCTGTTTGGCCTCTACGACCACTCGGCTTCTACGCCTGTTCGGCTTCTACGCCTGTTCGGCTTCTACGCCTGTTCGACTTCTATGCCGGTTTGATAACTATTTGGCTTCTATGCCATAGTGACAGACATTTGGCTTCTATGCCAACCTCTTCTACACAATGGATACCTACCTACATGGCTTTTACGTCGTGATCTTCGTAGCAATTGTACGCGTTGTGTCCCTTAGTTGGACCCATGTCACATGCTCATTCAAAAGATCATCTATACGCAGGCATTGGTTACTTTAACCGTTGTATAAAAGAGTGCTATACTTTTCACTCCTCGGTTGTTACACCGACGGAGTGGTCACTGTCACTAAAACTCTATAAATAGAGACCTCTATCAATGAGGAACAAGGTCGGAAAATTGGTCAAGAAAACCAGAGAGAGAGAGAGAGAGAGAGAGAGCACCCGGAGCTCAGGCAAAGAGTAGGGATCGACGACTTTGGCATCGTGCATCCACCCTCTCCTGCAACCTTCGAAGCTGCTTCCTGTCTTCTACGGCACTTCTTCAACATCGTGTGGTCCAAGGGCTAAAGTGATCGACTGCAGATCAGACACCTATAGCAATATTTACCCAGATTAAATAAATTATACTCCCATATCCTCGTATAGGATCAAATTGTACAAGTTTGTTTATAAACCAAAGAAGGCGGGTTCTGTGTAAACCCCATATTGAATACATCTTCATTCTTTCGTTTAATACCACAAACAAGATGGCGACTCTGCTGGGGACATCTTTCTCTTCTGACGAGAAAGCAATTGCTCAACACGAAGCGGTATCCGTGGGATCCGTGAAGAAGACACTGGTCGTCCAATTCGACCAGTCTGCCTACGAAGACATGCTTCGAACCGGGGGTAGCTCTCACTCTCTCTCCGTCCAAGACAACAGGAAGCTGCGCAAAGTGTGGATGCCCAAGACATCCTCTACCATTCCTGTGGACTCTCCGATCTCTCCGACCAATGAGGTGGTAGCACTGCTCCCTCCGTGCCCTGCACGTAAAACTCAGTCTCCCGCTACGTGCGGTACAGACGAAACTTTGGGTAAAGTCTCAGCGCTGACCCAGAAGTATTTATTGCGCTCTACGCGTAGGAACCAATCTCCCGCTATGCGCGGTACAGACAAAACTTCGGGCAAAGCCTCAGTGCTAACCCAGAAGTATCCACTGCGCTCTACGCGTAGGAACCAGTCTCCCGCTACGCGCGGTACAGACAAAACTTCAGGCAAAGCCTCAGCGCTAACCCAGAAGTATCTACTGCGCTCTACGCACAGAAACCAGTCTCCTACTACGCGCGGTATAGACCAAACTTATGGTGATGCCTCAGCGCCAGGTCAGAAGTACAAATCACGCTCCAGGCGCAAGACAACATCTGACCTCTACGAGGAACCAGATGAGCGCCGTGATTTCCGCGAGGGGAAGCCAGCAGCAGAATACTCGACTCCTCGACCTTTACGCCGACGAAGGAGCAATCTGCCTACCCTCCGGATTACGCGGGAAGCCGACGGCCAACTGAGGACCTCTTCAGCCTTACGCCACTCTGAGCGAATCCCCAATTTATGCCAGGCGAAGTCCCACGACGTAAAGCAAGCTCAGGTTGCTACTCCTCCTGACCTGCGCAAATACCTAATCCAGAAGCGTAAGGAGAGGGGACCTTCCAACATGTCTATTACGCCCCCTAGCGAGCAATGTTGTAATAGTCATAAAATTGTGATTGACTGCTGCTGTTCTAAAGCAAAACGGCCGGTTTTCGACCGATTGAGCTACTCTCAGTCTTTCCCGGAAGAAGAACCCGCGTATGCGTCCGTGAACATGGCTTCACACATACCTAGAGGAGGGTCGAGCTCAAGATGTCATCCCTCAGGGCCTCCGAGCCGAAGAAGATTCGAAGACCTCCTCAGGAACACTGAAGCTGGGGTATTCCAAAATACCCATGCAAGGTCACAACAACCAGCTTTGTACTCGTCTGATTCCGACGCTGGGGGTCGCCAATCTCCCAGATCAGATGCTGAGAGTATAGAGTCGACTTCTGCAGCGACCTATACTTATCCTTCGAGGACGCCCAGGGAAATGGGAGTTTACGCCATTGAAGACGAACGCGAGGAAGCTTCGCCATCAGGAAACGCGAAACAACGCATCACTATGCTGGAGACGTCTCTGAAACAAATACAATCCATAATGGAGAACATGCATCAGATGATGCTAACTCAGCACGCAACTGCCATGGCTCAAGCGTCGGTCCCGCCAACTCAAATACGTGTGGGGGTGGACTTGCCACCATCCAACCCAAGCCAAGAGCCTGCTCTAGATCAAGAGTCAGCAGTTCCTCCGCTTCCTCACTCGGTGAATATATTACCTCCCGTTGGAGTCACGATATATCCAACTCCGCACTACACCGTAGCCCCGCTTCCAACTGAAAATCCGATGTAGGCAGTACGGGAGTTGAAAGCCCAGTTTGACGCCTTGAAGTACAAAGATCAGCTCAAGAAACTGGGAATCAACCAGTCTTACTGTCACGCCCCAGTCCCAAAAATATATGGAACCAGGCCACGTGGCAATAGCCAGCTGACACGTCTCCGAGGATATCCCAATTTAATGGATCCACGAAGAGTGCTACGCTGTCCTATGATACTAACATGTCCAATATCAGTCAATAACAGGTAAACTAATCTCATCCACAATATAAAGAGCAAGAAACACTAAATAAAATGCTGGTTAATAAATACCAGTCTCAAGGTATCATAGTACAACCTGTAATGTCTGGTGGGAATAAACTCACTACTATGACGAAATAAAGTACTGAAATGAGATATAAAAGAAATGGCTATGGCATCAGCTGAGAGGATAATGATGCCCTCCATCTAGGCTAAAGGCCTACCAACTGGTCACGGAAACTCTGACGGCTGCACCTCCAACTCCTCGGCTGAAGCGAATCTCGTCTCCTGTCCTGGACCGTATACTGTGGGGTAGTAAGCCTCGTCTAAATCTGGAAAGGTACCAGGTCCTCAGAGGGACGTAACAAGATACAAGAAACAACATGCTATATATGAATACTGAATAAAATAAATACAATAAGGGTGTGCTAGCCATCTAAGTGAATGCAATGTGAGGTCAACTCTGATGCGTATGAGTAGGCGTAGGCATAGCGTCCATACTCCGAAGAAAATGGCATCTGTATAGTATATCGTCCATATCGCTCCGAAGAACGTGACATCAGTATAAAGGGAAACTCATTGGACCCGGGTTCCTCCGAACTACGGCTCCAATGTGTGTATCCTATACGCCTCCTAGTTGTCCTCCCCGCCCAATGTAGATACGCAAGTCGACTACTCGACGTACATACCATGAATCTATATGCCAAGTCACTAAATTATATCCTGACTACATGCTAGCCGTGATGTAGGATGTACGCAACGATAGCTAGTCGAGTGCGCAAGCCCGCATCCCAATATAAATGTATCTCAGTGTGCGTGTAAGGTGTCAGGTCTCAGACAATCACAGAGTATCGTCCAATGGGTTGAGTCTGCTAAGATCTAAGTCCATCTATACTAATCATCGACATAACCGTCGAATGCAACCGAGACAACTCGGACGCGCACAGTTGTACCAACAACAAGAATACAATACAACATATGCATATTTAATTTAGACAGTAAATATAGCAAGGTATCTTGCATGTATCCGGGAGCTGTGAATGCCAAAAGCTGGTTCCTGCAATGTCTCCTGGCTGATCCAAAGGTCCTAAATAAAATATAATATAACAAATCTAACATCAGACACTAACATACATAAGAAATTATGGCGTTGCTCCTAGATATTGTTACAGGTTTACTGCTGACCGATTACAGCATCACAGGTGCACGTAGCTAGGGTGTGCCCATGTTCTGTCTTTGGTCAACGTTTCTCTTGTGAAAATATCTATCGGTTTATGGTTGAAAACTATTTCTACTCTGTATGGAAATATGTCCTTGGTTTCCATATTCAACCATACTTGGCGATGTCTAAGTTTTATTGTTGAATTTTAGGTTTCTAACAATAGATCTTATGATTAAGAAATAGTTAGTTATTAACCAATTCTAATTCTTTTCTATCAACATGCCATCACATACCTAGTTAGGGTTAACTGATTTTGTGTCCAATATTACCAGTCTTGACACGACGACACAATGATCTTATATGGATACAATACAAGGAGGGTGAGTCGGGTGTTTACCTAGTTTGACAGGACGAGAGTCTTCTCGCTGACGGATCGTTCTCCGGCTAGTGGTGGCTTCGGCGTCAGTCGGCGGCAGATCGCAACGGCAGCGGCAGCGGCGACTTGGACAGCGGCGGGGTGACGGAAGGGGGTGCGGAAACTCGGAACAGCGGCTAAGGGACTCGGGGCAGCGGCTGATGGGGAACTCGGGGGCAGCGGATGACGGGTCGGGAAGCAGCGGCTGATGGGGAACTCGGGGGCAGCGGCTGATGGGTCGGGAAGCAGCGGCTGATGGGTTCGGCAGCGGCTAATGTGGTGTGGCCGGAAGTATGGGAGGGGTCGGCTAGGGTTTGGAGAGGGTGGTGTAGATTTTTCTAGGGTTTCAAGAAGGAACTTCATATATATATACATATGGAGAATTTGTGGGCTGATCTTGGCTTGGGCTTGTCTGGTCTCCTTGAGATGGGCTGGTCCAAAGGGAATGAGTATTGGTGGCTACACAAGGGTTGCTTGAGGTGAACTTAGTCTTAATTATAATTAACTAACAAGTTAACTAGATAATTCATTGTGTATTTAAACATTTGAAACTATTTTATGAGTGGTACACCGGTGTCGTGGCATACCGCATTAAGGTAGACTGATACCTAAATTTTGGGTTTGGGTTGGGGTTCTACTCAGTAAGGTAATTGATTAAATTCATATTTTTAGACGAGGGGGTTTACAATCTACCCTCCTTAGAGCATTTTGTCCTCGAAATTAAAACATACGTAAGGTAAGAGCTAATGACTGAAAAGGAAATTCTAACGCGTACCTAGTCCTTCGAAGAGATGGGGATAACGTTGACGAATATCTTCCTCGCGTTCCCAAGTCGACTCGCCTGGTGCATGATACCTCCATGCGACACGAACTAGGGGAATGGTCTGCCCTCGTAATACCTTCTCACTTCTGTCTAGAATCTCCACAGGCTCCTCTTGGTATGATAAGCTCGGCCCGACTGTGATCTCGGAATGGTCAAGCACGTGACTAGGATCCGATATGTACCTCCTTAATTGAGATACATGGAAGACGTCGTGGACTCCTTCCAAGGTCTGCGGTAATGCTAATCTGTAAGCAACCTCTCCGACGCGTTCTAAGATGTCGAATGGTCCGATGTACCTCGGACTCAGCTTCCCTCTGCCTCCGAATCTAATAGTCCCTCGAGTAGGTGAGATTCGTAAGAATACGTGATCTCCTACCTGAAACTCTAAGGGTCGACGATGTGCATTCGCCCAATGCTTCTGTCGGTCTTGTGCTGCTCGAAGGTGTCCTTGGATCTTCTTTACCTTCTCTACCGTCCGAACAACCATCTCTGGTCCGAGAATCTGTCGCTCGCCTATATCACTCCAGCATACTGGAGAACGACACTTCCTGCCATACAACGCTTCATAGGGAGCCATCTGAATGCTCGCTTGATAGCTGTTGTTGTAGAAAAACTCGACCAAATGTAGGTGGTCCTCCCATGATCCTCCGAAGTCAAGCATGCACGCTCTCAACATGTCTTCTAACGTCTGAATGGTGCGCTCCGACTGGCCATCTGTTTGGGGGTGATACGCTGTGCTAAACTTTAGGCGAGTACCAAGGCTCTCCTGTATACTCCGCCAAAAGTAAGACGTAAATCTCGTATCCCTGTCAGACACAATGCAAACTGGCACTCCATGTAGGCGCACAATCTCTCTCATGTACATGTCTGCTAAAGCCTCCGTCGATTGTCCCACTCTAAAGGGTAAAAAGTGTACGGACTTGGTGAGTCTATCCACGATTACCCATACTGCATTTCGCCCACTAGGACTCCTCGGGAAGCCTGTAACAAAGTCCATAGTGATATGCTCCCATTTCCACTCCGGTATAGGAAGCGGTTGAAGCAATCCTGCAGATCTCTGGTGCTCGGCCTTGACTTGCTGACACACCAGGCACTTGGCCACAAAACGTGCTATCTCTCTCTTCATTCCGTGCCACCAGTAGTACTGTCTTAGATCTCTGTACATCTTCGTGCCTCCTGGATGAATGGAATAGGTGGAACTGTGTGCCTCTGACATCAATTCTTGCCGAAGTTCTCCATTTGGAACATAGAGACGATCTCCGCATCTCAGTGTTTCGTCTTCATGCATCCGCAGTCCTGTCTGTAATCCAGCCTCTGTCCTCTGTCTGAGCCTCTGAAATCTGGCATCTGTCGGCAAGGCAGCCTTGATTCTCTCCACTAGTGTCGATTGCAATTGGAAACTCGACAACTGTCCGTCTACTCCGGGTATGATAACCTCTATACCCATCTGCTCTAGATCTCTCAACAGATGTTGTTGGATAGTCAAGAAGAATGCCATAGGTCTTCTGCTCAATGCGTCTGCTACTACGTTGGCCTTTCCCGGGTGGTACTGTAGCTCAATTTCGAAGTCTGTCATCACCTCGAGCCAACGTCTCTGCCTCTGATTAAGATCCTTCTGAGTGTAGACATATTTCAGGCTCTTATGATCCGTAAATATCTCCACTCTTTCTCCATATAGGTAATGCCTCCAAAGCTTTAAAGCAAAGATCACCGCGGCAAGCTCCAAGTCATGGGTGGGATAGTTCTTCTCATGTGTCCTCAACTGCCTAGAAGCATAAGCTATAACCTTTCCATGCTGCATCAAGACGCATCATAATCCTTTCCCGGATGCATCGCTGTAGATTACAAATCCTCCGGGTCCAGAAGGTATGGTCAAGATAGGTGCTGTAGTCAAGCGTTTCTTCAGCTCATCGAACGCCTTCTGACACTCCTCTGTCCAAGTGAACTCTTGCTCCTTACGGGTCAAGCGGGTCATTGGCTCTGCAATCTTTGCGAAGTTCTCTACGAACCTCCGGTAATATCCGGCAAGTCCTAGGAAACTCCTCACCTCTGAGACATTGGTAGGGGTTGGCCATGTCTCTACAGATGAAATCTTTGCCGGATCTACTGAGATACCGTTTCCTGAAATGACGTGTCCAAGGAAAGTGACACGATCTAGGAGAAACTCACACTTGCTCAGCTTGGCATAAAGTCTCTCTTTCCTCAGTGTCTCTAACACTAGTCTCAAGTGCTCTTCGTGCTCCTCGTGGCTCTTCGAATACACCAAAATGTCGTCGATGAAAACTACCACGAACCGGTCTAAGTATTGGTGGAATACTCTGTTCATCAAGTTCATAAATACAGCTGGCGCATTCGTCAGTCCAAAAGGCATCACTAAGAACTCGTAGTGACCATAACGAGTCCTGAATGCTGTCTTTTGAATGTCTTCTCTTCGCACCTTCACTTGATGATAACCCGATCTTAAGTCGATCTTTGTGAACACTACTGCTCCTGTCAACTGGTCGAATAAATTGTCAATCCGCGGCAGAGGGTACTTGTTCTTGATAGTCAAAGCATTAAGGGCTCTGTAATCAATACACATACATACTGTTCCATCCTTCTTAGGCACAAACAATACTGGTGCTCCCCATGGTGATGCACTAGGACGGATAAATCCCTTGCTCTGAAACTCCTCCAATTGTAGCTTCAACTCGTCTAACTCCTTCTTCGCCAATCGGTACACATTAGAAGATACCGGTGCTGCTCCTGGTACTAGCTCAATGGTGAACTCCACGTCTCTATCTGGGGGTAAGCCTGGCAATTCGTCGGGGAAAACATCCTCGAATTCTGCAACTATAGGTGGGGGCGCAATCTCCATAGCCATGCAAGTTCCAGCTGTCTGTCCTACTCCTTGTTCGACGGTCCCTCGCATGTACTCGAACTCCGGTTGATCTGGTGGTCTAAAAGTGATGCTACCCTTCCGGCAGTTCAGTATGGCGTTATACTGGCTTAACCAATCCATACCTAACACAACATCAAAGTACGGCATAGGCAATACCAAGAATCGCGCTCTCATCTCTCTACCACATACGACTACTGAGCACGTTCTAATAGTGCTGGTAACCGGCACGATACCTCCTCCGGTAAGAATCTTCCAACTCCTAGGTAAGGGGGAAGTCGCTACTCTATGCATTGCTACAAATCTACTAGATATAAATGACAATGTAGCACCAGAATCAAACAATGCTGTCGCAGGTAGAGATGCGACTAAAATGGTACCTGTGATTGCCTCTCCTTCTGTTTCCTCTTCGGTGGTTGCTAAGGCAAAGGCCTGTCCCTGTCTCTGTCCTCCTGCCTGCTATCGGGCACGATCAAACTGTGCCTGCTGTGGGGGCAAGGGTGGTCCCCTCTGGAATCCTCCGGGTGCTGGTGGACGCTGGCCTCCTGGTGGGGGTAGTATCCTCGGGGCTGGTGCTGCTGGTCTCTGTCCGGCCTGTGGGGCTGTCTCCCTGCGCTGTGGGCAGTCTCTGGCAAGGTGCTGGCTGGCTCCACAAATCATGCATGTCCCAAGTCTCTTTCGGCAGTCCTTCTCGAAGTGACCTCTCTTACCACAGAAGTGGCAAGTCGGGAGTTCCTGGTGTGGATATGGTGATGCTCTCTGCTGTGTCTGCGCTCCAGGACGACGGATGGGTCCTCCTGCTCCGGGCTGGACTCTAGCTGGCGTGGTCGTGCTGGAACGTCTAGATCTTCTGACAATGGCCTCCTGGATCCTTGCCTCTGCTAGGACCTCCTCATAAGAAACCCTTGCCTGTGCGGTGGTGTATCTCTGTAGCTCGAAATTGAGACCGTGGTGGAATCTCTGAGCCTTCTCTAGATTATTGGGTATCAGGACGGCTCCAAATCTGCTAAGGCGGCTAAACTCTGCGTCATATGCGTCAACAGTCATATTCCCCTATTCTAGATGTAGGAACTGGAAGTATAGGGCATTTCTGACTGTTGCTGGAAAATACTTCGCATTGAAGTACTCTAAGAACTGTTCCCAAGTCTGGTTCTTACCTACACTGTGCTCAATGGAATCCCACCAGTGATGGGCGTTGCCTTTTAGTTGGGCCCTTACTGCGGTCATCCAAAGGTCTGGTTGCAGTTGTGAGGCCTCTAATAGCATCTCCGTGTTGGCGATCCAATCGGAGATCTGTTCTGCAGTCTCATTGCCTGAGAAGGTATCTGGTCCCATCTGTCGGAACCATCTAACAGTGCCACCTGTCGGGGCTGGTGGAGGTGCTGGTGCTGGTGCTGGTGTCGTGACAGGTGTCCTCTCTAGTACTGCCATCAGACTCTGTCGTAATGTCTCTGTCTGCTGCCACTGTGCTTGTATCATTGTCTGGAAGAACTGAAGCATCTGTGGCTGGCCATCTAGCTGCGGCATCTGGGGCAGATAAGGTGGAGGCGGTGGTAGTGGAATCTCTGGTTGTGCAGTAGGCGTCTCCTCAGATGTCGGCCTCTCAGTCTGCGGCATCGGTGTAGCTCCTGAAGTCTGGCCCTCATAATGTTGCGTGGGGATGGTCTGGGAAGTCTGTCCCTCAGGTGGTGGTGTAGGATCGCCCTGTGGTGTCTCGTGCCAATGTATCAGTGGTGTCTGCAGCGGGTGTTGCCCTTGGGGTACCTCATCTCTTTGAGTGGTGTTATCCGGCACCGCGGCACGGGGTGCTCCTCGTCCACTGCGCAAATTCATCTTGCTGCAAGGGATAGAGCTTCATTAAAAGAGTACGAGAACAAACAAACAGGATGCATATATTTAGAAGCAGTATGAAGGAAGTTCAAAGGCGAATCAAAGTGGATGAGACCTAATAATTTTTATCCTATTGCAGGCTCGCTAGGCATGTTACCATACCACAAGCGAAAAAGTCGACCTGCATGGGCCACCACTAAAACCATGTCATGCCCCAGTCCCAAAAATATATGGAACCAGGCCACGTGGCAATAGCCAGCTGACACGTCTCCGAGGATATCCCAATTTAATGGATCCACGAAGAGTGCTACGCTGTCCTATGATACTAACATGTCCAATATCAGTCAATAACAGGTAAACTAATCTCATCCACAATATAAAGAGCAAGAAACACTAAATAAAATGCTGGTTAATAAATACCAGTCTCAAGGTATCATAGTACAACCTGTAATGTCTGGTGGGAACAAACCCACTACTATGACGAAATAAAGTACTGAAATGAGATATAAAAGAAATGGCTATGGCATCAGCTGAGAGGATAATGATGCCCTCCATCTAGGCTAAAGGCCTACCAACTGGTCACGGAAACTCTGACGGCTGCACCTCCAACTCCTCGGCTGAAGCGAATCTCGTCTCCTGTCCTGGGCCGTATACTGTGGGGTAGTAAGCCTCGTCTAAATCTGGAAAGGTACCAGGTCCTCAGAGGGACGTAACAAGATACAAGAAACAACATGCTATATATGAATACTGAATAAAATAAATACAATAAGGGTGTGCTAGCCATCTAAGTGAATGCAATGTGAGGTCAACTCTGATGCGTATGAGTAGGCGTAGGCATAGCGTCCATACTCCGAAGAAAATGGCATCTGTATAGTATATCGTCCATATCGCTCCGAAGAACGTGGCATCAGTATAAAGGGAAACTCATTGGACCCGGGTTCCTCCGAACTACGGCTCCAATGTGTGTATCCCATACGCCTCCTAGTTGTCCTCCCCGCCCAATGTAGATACGCAAGTCGACTACTCGACGTACATACCATGAATCTATATGCCAAGTCACTAAATTATATCCTGACTACATGCTAGCCGTGATGTAGGATGTACGCAACGATAGCTAGTCGAGTGCGCAAGCCCGCATCCCAATATGAATGTATCTCAGTGTGCGTGTAAGGTGTCAGGTCTCAGACAATCATAGAGTATCGTCCAATGGGTTGAGTCTGCTAAGATCTAAGTCCATCTATACTAATCATCGACATAACCGTCGAATGCAACCGAGACAACTCGGACGCGCACAGTTGTACCAACAACAAGAATACAATACAACATATGCATATTTAATTTAGACAGTAAATATAGCAAGGTATCTTGCCTGTATCCGGGAGCTGTGAATGCCAAAAGCTGGTTCCTGCAATGTCTCCTGGCTGATCCAAAGGTCCTAAATAAAATATAATATAACAAATCTAACATCAGACACTAACATACATAAGAAATTATGGCGTTGCTCCTAGATATTGTTACAGGTTTACTGCTGACCGATTACAGCATCACAGGTGCACGTAGCTAGGGTGTGCCCATGTTCTGTCTTTGGTCAACGTTTCTCTTATGACAATATCTATCGGTTTATGGTTGAAAACTATTTCTACTCTGTATGGAAACATGTCCTTGGTTTCCATATTCAACCATACTTGGCGATGTCTAAGTTTTATTGTTGAATTTCAGGTTTCTAACAATAGATCTTATGATTAAGAAATAGTTAGTTATTAACCAATTCTAATTCTTTTCTATCAACATGCCATCACATACCTAGTTAGGGTTAACTGATTTTGTGTCCAATATTACCAGTCTTGACACGACGACACAATGATCTTATATGGATACAATACAAGGAGGGTGAGTCGGGTGTTTACCTAGTTTGACAGGACGAGAGTCTTCTCGCTGACAGATCGTTCTCCGGCTAGTGGTGGCTTCGGCGTCAGTCGGCGGCAGATCGCAACGGCAACGGCAGCGGCAGCGGCGACTTGGACAGCGGCGGGGTGACGGAAGGGGGTGCGGAAACTCGGAACAGCGGCTAAGGGACTCGGGGCAGCGGCTGATGGGGAACTCGGGGGCAGTAGATGACGGGTCGGGAAGCAGCGGCTGATGGGGAACTCGGGGGCAGCGGCTGATGGGTCGGGAAGCAGCGGCTGATGGGTTCGGCAGCGGCTAATGTGGTGTGGCCGGAAGTATGGGAGGGGTCGGCTAGGGTTTGGAGAGGGTGGTGTAGATTTTTCTAGGGTTTCAAGAAGGAACTTCATATATATATACATATGGAGAATTTTTGGGCTGATCTTGGCTTGGGCTTGTCTGGTCTCCTTGAGATGGGCTGGTCCAAAGGGAATGAGTATTGGTGGCTACACAAGGGTTGCTTGAGGTGAACTTAGTCTTAATTATAATTAACTAACAAGTTAACTAGATAATTCATTGTGTATTTAAACATTTGAAACTATTTTATGAGTGGTACACCGGTGTCGTGGCATACCGCATTGAGGTAGACTGATACCTAAATTTTGGGTTTGGGTTGGGGTTCTACTCAGTAAGGTAATTGATTAAATTCATATTTTTAGACGAGGGGGTTTACACTTACCCAGCTATCTGGGAAGAAGTCAATTTTCCTCCGAAGTACAAGCCTCGGACTATGGCTAAGTTCGAAGGAAAAACATCGCCAAGTAAATACATGAACTATTTCAGTATGATGACGGTGTTGCTACAAGGGAACGACGCCCTCCTCACTCGGGTGTTCAAAGGCTGCTTCTCAGGAGTAGCCTATCAGTGGTACCGTATCTTGGCGGACAACTGCATTACTTACTTCGAAGACTTCAAAGCTTTATTCTTCACGCGATTCTACGAGAGTGGAATGGACATGTCTATGTCCTCTCTCATCGAAGCCAAACAAAGGGAAAATGAGGACGTTCGCACCTTCGTCGAACGTTTTCGTCAGGCCACCTTACAAATGCCTCCAGGAGTTCCAGACTCGGCGTTAGTAGACATTTGCAGGAAGAACCTCCTTCTCGTAGTCTCGGTGTTTACAGGACCATATCAGTTCCATGAGTGGCCTTCGTTCATCGTCTCGGCAGTGGCCGCCGAAGACAACAGTCGCAAGGTGCGCGACAATGGCATCATGATCTCTGCCTCCAATAGAGGCAAAAGGTCATCTCCCAACAACGACCATCCTCGTAGCTCCAAGGAAAAAGAAGCTCTGACGGTCAATACGTCAAGACAAAAGACGGCGGCGACCACGCAGACGAAGCCCGGGACTTCCAGGCCCGTCGAAGTCTACTCTTTCGACGATGACAATATCCCTAGTATATTCGAGTGTCTCATCAAAAGCGGCAAGATCACCTTTCCGAAGCTAAGGCGGCCCCAAGAAGCCGGCAGTACTGACGACCCCAAATACTGCATCTTCCACAGATACGTACACCACCCAACAAAGGCGTGTTACATACTGAAGAGGAGGATCCAGGGGTTGATCGATGCTAAGTCCATCACTCTGTACAACACCGAGAAGACGGTCACGGCCAATATGATCTCTCTGCGGTTCGGCGATCTGCCTTCCCAAGAGGTCATGAACAGTATCACGCCCATTTCCCGAGCTACGATGGACATCGTCAATCTTCCTCCATTTAGAGATCAAAATCAAGACCTGGTACCCCTGACCACCCGGCAGGGCGAGATTATGTGGGTTCATCTGGATTTGGTGTCAGAGCTCGAGGAAGAGACTAAAGCTACTAAAGCTACGTCTAGAAGAAGCTCCAAGTGTAAACCATGCCACATGGTCATAAATTCTTCGCCATCAGACGAGGACGAGGTACTTGCTGTAACCCGTTCAGGGAGAGCCTACCTCAACGACTACGGAGCAAGTCAGGAGGATGCACCGGCGGACGCTTCAACTGCCAAATCTTCAGGACCAGGCCCCGTCGTACCAGAGGCCAGCCCTTCAAAACCGACGCCGGCAGACAAAGGGAAGCAAAGAGAAGTGCGCTTTGATAAACCTGTGAAAAAACCTTAGGGATCTGTCACCACCATATTTACTGATAGTGTTCCGCCCGGACATAATGGACGCCATTGAAGCTGAAGTCAAGAAGCTGATAGCCTGTGGTTTCATCCGGGAAGAACAATATCCCGACTGGGTCGCCAATATTGTCCCAGTCATAAAGAAAAATGGGAAGGTACATATCTGCATCGACTACCGAGATCTGAATGTGGCCTGCCCCAAGGATAAATTCCCTCTTCCTATCACGGACATCATGATCGACAACACCTGCGGCTTCGAACGCATGTCTTTCATGGACGGATTCTCAGGATACAATCAGATCAAGATGCATCCTGAAGACGAGAAGCACACTGCCTTCCGTACCCCGTTGGGAGTATATTGCTATACGGTCATGCCCTTCGGATTGAAGAACGCCGGGGCTACATACCAACGGGCTATGAGTAACATATTCCATAAGCATTTACGTAAAACAGTGGAATGTTATGTAGACGACATAGCCGTCAAGAGTCGCCTCAAGAATGATCACATTCAAGACTTGAGGACGGTATTCGAGTTAATGCGCCAACATCAACTCAAGATAAACCCCACGAAGTCCTTTCTGGGTGTATCTAGTGGCAAATTTTTGGGGTTTGTCATTACCGCTAAAGACATCCAGGTGGACCCTGACAAAGTCCAGGCAATCGTGGAAATGCGACCGCCCCGTAATCTGAGAGAACTCCGGGGATTTCAAGGCCGTCTGGCTTACATCCGGCGATTCATATCCAACCTCTCGGGAAGATGTCAGCCCTTTTCTTATCTCATGAAGAAAGGTGTATCCTTCGTGTGGGACGAAGCCTGTCAGCAAGCGTTCGAGGATATCAAGTACTACCTCACCAGTCCGCCAGTTCTGGTACCTCCCGTCATGGAAAGACCATTCTTGTTGTACGTTCGAGCGATGGATCATTCACTAGGAGCTCTTCTCGCACAGAAGAACAACATGGGTCATGAACAGGCTATCTACTACCTCAGCAGGATGATGGTCGGAGCCGAACACCGGTATAACCCAGTGGAGAAAGAATGCTTGGCTCTGATGTTCGCTATCCAAAAGACGCGGCACTACGTCACCGGCCAGACTAACCACATCATCTCCAGGATCAACCCTCTTCGAGTACTGATGAGCAAGCCGAGTGTTCTTAATTCCCGATTCGCAACTTGGGCGATGCTGTTAACACCATATGACATGGTATACGTACCGCAGAAGTCCATCAAAGGCCAAGCGCTGGTCGACTTTCTAGCTGCTCATCCGATCCCGGAGGCCTCCAAATTATACGAAGATATTTTCGACGAAGTTGCAGAATGTAATTCCGCAATGGAAGGTGACGCATGGTAACTGTTCTTCGACGGCGCCTCCAGGACTGGTCCCCAGGGAAACGTGGTTTCAGGGGTAGGAATCGTCCTAGTCACTCCTGATAAACTCGTCATCTACCAGGCATATTCTCTTAACGACCATGCTCCAACAATGTGGCGAAATACAACACCCTGTTAATTGGACTCCAAGTCGCTAAAGAGCTGGGGGTCGAGTCCCTGGAAGCTTTCGGTGATTCTCTGCTTATCGTCAATCAAGTCCGAGGAATATATGAAGTCCGGAATCCAGACCTCATCCCCTATCACCAAGCAACGGTCGAGATAGCCATGACATTCAAAGGGTTCTTCCTAGAGCATATACCTCGATCCCAGAATCTGGAAGCTGATGCCCTAGCCAGTCTAGCTGCGGATTTAGCCACTCCTATAAGAAGGCAGGATTCGGTAATCCTTCTTAACAGAGATTTATTCTGCGTGAAAAACAACTTTCACATAGAACACAGCTACCCTGTGAACACGGAGCTCCCGGGAAGAGACTGAAGAAGTCCCTTCATAGATTTCGTCGCATACGGAATCTTGCCAGAGGACCCCAAAGAAGCAGTATCCGTCAAAAGATGATCATTACGCTTCTACTTCGATGCATCTTCATAATGCCTATATCGTCGGACTTACGATGAACTGCTATTAAGATGTCTCTCAGGCGACAAAGCGCAGCAGATTATCCGGGAAGCTCACGACGGCGTATGCGGAGCGCATCAGCCCGGTCCTAAGCTACAGGATCGTATCAGGAGAATGGGCTATTACTGGCCCACTATGATCACAGACGCGATCAACTATGCAAGACAATGCAAAGCCTGTCAGGTTCATGCAGACTTCATATATCAACCGTCTGAATATCTACATCCTACGATTGCATCCTGGCCCTTCGAAGCATGGGGTATGGATATCATAGGTCCTATTCACCCGTCTTCTTCCATAGGCCACCGGTTCATACTGGCCATCACGGATTACTTTTCCAAATGGGCAGAGGCGATCCCTCTGGCCGAGGTAAAGGCATCTGACGTAATCAGCTTCATCAAGCATCACGTCATTTATCGCTTTGGGATTCCCCGAAGGATAATCCATGACAATGGGCCTCAGTTCATTAACCAAGCGTTTCATCGATTTTGCGATAAAAATCGAATACATAATATTGCCTCTACGGCATATTATCCAGCTGCTAATGGTTTGGCGAAAGCTTTCAACAAAACCATTATCAAACTCCTGAAGAAGTTCGTCTCTTCGAACAAAAGAGACTGGAACGAGAAGCTGGGCGAATGTCTCTGGGCATACCGCACGACGGTACGGACACCGACAGGTTGTACCCCCTTTTTACTGGTCTACAGGAGCGAAGCAGTTCTTCCCATCGAAGTCCAGATCCCGTCGCTCAGGATAGCCGTAACTAATGAGCTGACCCAAGAAAAGAATGACCTGTTAAGCCTTCAGGAGCTCGAAGGATTAGACGAGAAACGCCTCCAAGCTCAACAACGCATCGCGCTCTACCAAGCACGCATTTCCAGAGCTTTCAATCATAAAGTAAAGGAAAGAGTGTTCAAGGTCGGCGAGCTAGTCTTAGCCGTAAGAAGGCCAATGATTCTCACTCACAGGAGTAAAGAAAAATTTTAGCCCAAGTGGGAAGGCCCTTATGTGATCGAGACAACGTTCTCGAATGGCGCTTACAGGTTAGCCCAGCCTAATAGAGACCTATTAATGGCTCCTATCAACGGTAAATTCCTGAAGAGGTACTATGCTTAACCTCCTCTACCCCAGGGTGGAATATAGGTAGAATCTCAATTCTGACAAAACTACTTCCACACGAAGCTAGTTAGGTCATATTCTATCATGTCCGTATGACTTCTGAATAGGTATGTCCTGCTAGAAGTTTATCGAGAGTTTATCACGTCCATACAACCTCTGATATCACTCTCACTTAAACCTGTCATTTACATTCCGAAATGATGGGTCCACAAAGTCAAAAAAGATTCGCTTTATTTCCAAAAAGAGCAGAATTACATTAGGGAAGCTAAAAGCAAGAAAGGGTACATCATTGCGGGGGAGCAGTCAGATCGCGAATCAGCTTCGCCAGTGCAGCTACCCTCTCGCCCCTGGAAACCAAGACATCAGCGCAGGCCCGTTCCAGCCGTGCCTCAGGATTATTCGTAAAGGACAGTTCGGCCCTTGCCCGAAGAGAGCAAGCACGAGCAGCTTCTGCACGCTCCAGGTCCCCTCGTGCGGTGCTCAGTCGACCAGACGCTACGCCTAGACCTGCCAGCGACTGAGAAGCCCACTCCTCTGTCCGGGCAAGTTTCTCCTTCAACTTGCAGACCCTCGCTGCGTTCCCTTCGTGCTCGGATTGGTACTTCGTCTTGAGAGCAAGAGCCTCCTCCACGACGGCCTTTCTTTTATCCGTCTCCAGCTTACGGGCTTTGATAGAGTTATCCAAGCTCTCCAGCTATTTGGTAAGCCACGCAGTCATGGAGTCGTATCTCGCCTGGACATCGACTTTAAAACTGCCCCGAGTCAGCTGCAAGTATTCGTTAATGGGTTGCTCCAACCCATTAACCATCGCCTCCATGGCGTCAGCTACCCCGGAATTGTCGAACTCTCTGACGGCCCCAATCGAAAACTGGAAAGCCTTCTTCAGGCTCTCAAAATCCAGATTCTTTGCCAACACCATTGTTATCAGCGTGTTCAAATTGGCGTAGAAGGTGCCGGTATATAGCTCGGTCAGCGCAACCAGATCTGGTTGAATGCCAGGAGTGGCCGCGATATTGGCGAGTTCCCCTCCAAGGACGATTGCAGACGAGGTGGCCACAGCCGCCGCCTCGACAGGTGGTGCGATCGAAGAAGGTGCGGCAACGACGGTCGAAGTCATCGCCATACTCACAAGAGGCGAGGTCACGATGACGGGTTCGTCCCCCTCTTGAGATGACGAAACCACTCCGGGCGAGCTGGCCCCCGAAGCCATTTCCTTCCCGAAGTGGAACGCCTCCGTATCATCATCAGGAGCCCGAGCAGAGCCAGAAGGCGTTTCAACGCTATACTCCCCACGGGCGCCATCCCCTGAGAAGAGGACAAGAAAGTTGACATCAATACGATAGTAATCTTTCTAAGAGGAGACATAAAGATGACCTTTACCCGTAGCCAACGGTATATATGCCGCGTCTGCAGCCGATGTAGCTATGTCACGCCTTAATGACGCAATACGAACTGTCATACCTGGAGAAGGAGGTGGGCCAACCGACATCGCCAGAAGCTCCACCAAGCCTCCACCGAGACGTGTTTGAGGTTCGTCAGCTGGAACCTCGCTGGTCATGCTCACGGACGCAGCAGGAGTTTCCTCCGTTGCTGGTCTAGAGGAAGATTCTCCCATTTGCCGATTTCATTCCACTACCGGAGGCAGTGGCAGCAACGGCAGCCTCAAGCAGGAGTTCTCCGACACCGTCGGCCGAAACTGAGGGTCCCTCTCCGAGAGACGGGGAACCTCCAATCAAAGGGACATCCCCAACAGGAGAAGCAGCAGGTTCCTCTTTAGGAGCCTCAATGCCAGGAATCCGGAGAGGGCGATCAGCCGTCTTCTTCTTCCTCTTGCGAGGGGAAGTTTGCTTCGAGACAGAAGCCCTTCGCTTCCCTGAGATTGCCAATACCTCCGCAGGCGGAGGCACTTCACACCTCGGCACCGACACAAGAGGCTCATCCAGAATGGCGGACTCCTCGCCCTCGTCAGATGAAACCGAGGGGACTTCGATTCTTTCCCCGGGCTTGGAGGAAGGCACCCTGAAGCTTCCAAGAATGTCAAAGTCGCGATGGAGGGTGTTGATCGCCACGTAGAACTGAGCATACGAATGGAGGATGCGCAGCTCCGTGGAGAGGGTGGCGACCGGCACAATGAAGATTGCTCCCGTGCAGCCCATGATGAAGTACCGCCACCCCCTGGCTCCATCAATAAGTCCGCCCCGGGACCTGAAGCTGGTGATGGCATTGCCCACGTGCAGCTGATCGTACCCAAACTGCCTCGCGAACCGACTAGGCAAGTAAGGCTCGAAGAAGCAATGATCCTCGCTTCTATACAGCAAATGGGAGGGTCTGATGCAGACCAACCAATTAAAGGCTTCCGGGAAAAGATTGGTCTTTTCTCCGCCTAAATCCTCGAGCCTAATCCCCGACTGATTACGATGTACAGAAGGGACGTTGCAGAGGAGCTTCCAACAATGACCAAGGCTCAGCGCCAGCCGACAGTCCACGACTGTGGTCACGTTCCAGAAAGAGCCCTTGTAGTTCAGCAAGAAACTACCCCCCACGCTGCTACCAGGACCGGGAGACATCACCCGGGGGTTGTGAAGAATTAACCATCCCATCAAGTACAGGTATGGTAATTCCACCCGGGGAAAACTCTCACGCCGAGCTTCATCGACGAGCAACCCGTCAGTCATGGCTCGCAGTCCAGCCTGTATACGACACACCATGGCAGAAAGCAAGCCTAACCTTGCCCCGAACACCAGACGGACGACGGGCCACAGGATGTTCCGATGAATGCGGTCCGCGGACGTGGTGCCAGGCACCACTACTCGACGCAGCCATAAGAAGAGAAAGTCGGCCAGCTTGGCTTCCTCAGACAAAGGCCTGCGGCAGCACCTCAAGTAACTGTAGGCCTTAGTGCCTTCAGGGTACTTTCCTACCCCGTCATTGAGAAACTGGTCTGGAGCGTTGGCCTCCTCCATAAGGTCCTCAACGACCTCGGCACTGAGCACGGCCAAACAGTTCACGGGCTCGTGCTTGTCCCCCGAAACCTTCACCGACTTGACGGCCCTGGCCCGGTGGAATAAGAGGTAGGACATCCACTTAGTGGTGTGAGCCAAGTCAGAAGGGTCATTATAAAAGGCAGTGCACGTGAGATAGTGGCACATCAGCTCCTGATACACCTCCACCACCCGAGGATCCGAGTCCTCCAACTCCCGGTTGGTAGGAACATACTCTTCATACGGGGTATCCCCCATCGGCAGTCTCGAGATCGCTGCCATTTCGTGGAGGGCCAACCCCAACTCCCCCAGTGGAGTGGCAAAGGTTCCGGTGAGCAAAATGTATCGCTCCATCAGCGCCAGAAAGAGGTTAGGGTTGGGAGGCAACCCAACGCTCGTCACGCTCACGGTGGCATACAGTCCGATGATTTCCAGCTTTCGCCGAAAATGCCTCAAAGCCCAGTCAACTAGGCAGGACCATCGAAGATTTGTTGGGGTGATCCACCCATTGCACCGAGGATTCTCCTTAGGGTATACCCCCCCTCGCAGCATGAAGTTATTACAGAAAGTCGGCAATTGCACCGGCTGGATCATTGAACTGTCTTCACTCGGGACGCTGCCCGGGCACAGTCCCCTGAACAACGTCACGACGCCAGTGGGGCGGCTGACGAACGACCCCCGGTCGGCTCCTTTCAGATGAAAGATCTTTCCCGGCTTTCCGTGAAGATCAGGAGTCAGCGTCCACGACATCCTCCTGCGATGTGTGGCATGGAAGAAAGCCGAGATCGGATAATCTCTCGGCATCGTGGGCAGATACAAGACCACGCTCTCGGCAGGGAAAACCCAGGGTTCTCTCTTGGGCTTCGTCTGGGACTGCTTGTCTATCATGTCCCCAAAGAGGAAGGCTGGCTTGATGTACTGCTCCCCATCTACGTACGTTAGGGGCTCCCCGTTGATCATGCTCAGCAGCATTCGCTCACCCTGAGCCGATATCAAGATCCCCCTCCCTTCGGGATACTGGGGTCCGGAGATAGGAAATGTCACGTGCGACAAATCCTCCAAGTAGTTCGAGTGCAGCATCCCAGTAGCGGATACCATCACCTCGGCCAGTGGAGACTCATGCAAGTCGACTGCAAAAAAGAAAAAAATGCAAGGAAAATACGTCATTTATGAACCTTGCAACATAAAGATCAAGAAGCGACAGTCGGTGCTTTATGCCAAGGCTGTACAAAATTTGGTCATCCTACGCCAGGAGTCATATCCCGAAAGCGTAATTGGCGGTATACGGTCCGTGCTTTATGCCAGACTACTAAAATTCTAGTTATTACGCCGAAGGTCCCATCCAAAGCGTAAAACTAAAATTTTACAGTATACACCAAGTCTTCAGCAGCCAGAGCTTTTACGCTCATAACTACGAAGACATGGAGTTTTTACGCTGACATATTAGAAATATGGGCGTAAAAGATGAAAACGTCTCCGCGTGTCATCTTCCTTAAAGAGGCTATCAGCACAGAAGACGACCTAGCGCGGTCACGTTCAACGTGTGCGAAGGATTTTTCGTCGTTCTTTGTCATTTTCGATGGCTATACCTCTAAGAGGGGTGCGCTACTCGTCGGTAAGATCCTTCGCTCAGAAGGAAGTTCGCATCGCCCGACCGAAGACTCTCTCGCCGGGGCAGAAGCACGAGAAGAAGAGCCTATGCTCTTTCCCTTGGTGGAGAGGGTTTGCTTCGGCGCCATTATTGGAAACCTGGAGTGCTCGGAGAAAGTACGAGGGGAAAAAACTCAAACGATCAAAGCTCTCTCTTGCAGAAGACGAATAAAAAGTTTCTCTCTCCAGAAGCTCGGGATATACATAGAGTTCGGGTCGACTCCTCGAATCCTCAGACGGCTCTTCGAAACCCCAACCGAATCTCACAAATTAAATATTTGATTATGATTGGGTACTACGTCAGCCCGCTACTCTCGAAAGACGGACATTCAGCAAATTCGAAGAGTTTTTCGTACAAAAGCAGGTCAGCGGTTCCTATGCTAAGGAGCTTTCTACGCTCGACAGCAACAGATCTACGGTTTTACGCTCGCAAGCTACAAGTCTATGGTTTTACGCCTAGATGCCTTTGTGCTCGGTAGCTTTTATGCTCGAGAGACTACAAACCTACGACTTTTTACGCTCAGCAGGTACCAAATCGATGATCTCACGCTCGGTAGCGCTTAGTTTACGCTCGAAGGCAACAGATCCATAACCTCTATGCTCGGAAGATTTCTTTTATTCACAGGCTACAAATCTACAGTTCTACGCTAAGGAGCTTTCTACGCCCGACAGCAACAGATCTACGGTTCTATGATCGCAAGCTATCAGTCTATGGTTTTATGCCCGGATGCCTTTGTGCTTGGTAGCTTTTACGCTCGAGAGGCTACAAACCTACGACTTCACGCTCAGCAGTTCCAAATCGATGATCTCACGCTCGGTGGCTTTCTATGCTCAACAGGCCTACGAACTCAAGATTTTCAGCTCATCTACGCTACGGATATCTGACTTTCCGCATATCCGAACTCAATACGGTCGATTACAGGAGTTCACACAGAAGATACTCCTTCTTGACCTCAACATATCTCAAGTACCCGAAGCATACAAGAGTTCAAACATTGAGAAATTACTCTTCTCGGGTTAATTGGAGGTTCATCCAGACTCCAGTCTGAATATCTCGTCTATCAAAAGATGGCAACTCAGTTAGACAGCCATTTCTCGACCCTGTTCCAAGGGATTTTTCGGAAAGTCATTCTTGAAGACGAAGACTGAACAAAAATTCTGTTCATCAGAAGTTCAGAGCTCTACTAGCAACAGGACAGTTCTAAAAATGTTCAAAATGCTCTACAGCATTCTATGGACTATTCGCTATGCGTAAAGGACAGGACCTAGCACTCTTTCTACAGAGTCGGCGTACAGAATCAGACGTGTCGAAGCTACACATATTAAGACTTCACAGCAACGTATGGCAAGATGATCATATGAAGAAGCAAGACGATTTTATTAAAAGATTAAAGTCATGATTATATATGAGGAAAATCCAATCTACAAGGATTTTCTTTTCATTTTCATGATTACAACTGAGGGAAACTTCATCTACAAAGGGCTTCCTCAGCATCGTCGTCGGAAGATCGCCCCCAGGATCCGTTCTACCGGGTCCTCGCATCGGTGCGGGTCTTCCTCTTCTTCGAAGGAGATGATCAGTGGCGAAAAAACGACAGAGTTGGGGCTCGCATAAATTATGCAGATCCCATGCTCCATGCGCCATGGCGGATTGGGTTGAGGTATTAAATCCAACTCAGTCCGGGGAGACGGCTGTTACAGCTTGTCTTCTCTCTCATCCCCGAGAGTATAACAGGAGAAGACACCGCTTGCAAGCAGTGTGGTCTAGTATGACCCTTCCCTTCTCCTGGAAGAACAACCATACAAAGTTGCTAATTATCCCGAGCAAGGGAGGCTAAGATATCCTTCCATGATCCATCGTTGCAGTGGACACTTGCTCGAAGACGCCGTCTTTTTCGGCTCCTTACATGCTGGAAGAACATGATCTCCTTCTTCCTCAAATCGACCCGGCGAACTCCGGCGATCATCTCTATGTGGTGATGAAAATATGGGGAGAACAGGCTAACTCTCCCAGCCTTTTTATAGGCGAAAAGGGGTCACATCGGTCCCCAATAAATCCGCCATAAAGTCGGCATCGACCGTTTCAACGGTCCATTCAGAAATGTTTTGAGTCACGAGGTGCGGTTCATGCTTCATTCAAAGCGTTCCAACTTCCGAGGAATTTGAAAGCTTTGAAGGGGGTCTTGTAGAAGCATGAAAAATACGTCGGATGACTACGCGGCATATCGGTGCAGAACAGCATAGGCAGAGGCCTTAAGAGCCATCAAGCGTACAACAGAGCCTTTTTCGCTAGAACAGAGCGTGAAACATAAAAGCTCAAAGGACCATCCGCGTAAGGCAGTACGTCCAAGCCGCTTCAGCGTAAACAGGGTGCTTCATCGCCTCCAGGGCGTAAAACTCCTCCCCTTTCATACGCAGCATTGAGGTGTACAAAAGACGCTTCATATTCCCCGAAGTGAACCTGTCAGATCCTGCAATGAACCTGTCAGAGCCTGCAATGAACCTGACGTCTGGACTTCTGGCAAAGGGATACGACTCGACTACCCAAGCGACAGCTATAATGATGGCACTGCACTGCCACCCAGGCTGTCAAATACCGCCATCCCCTTCGCGTGAACTGCTTTTTCAAGCACGAAGGGATACGCTGCCTTGTTTTACACAGGCAAAACGCGAGCTGTTTACGTTCTGCAGTAGACAAACCGCCTGCTACGCCAAAAGCTGTACTCTGTACGGGGTTCGAGGCACGTCTCTTCGCCTAATGCACAGAGCGGTGACAGTTTCTCGAGGCACGTCTCTGCGACTGATGCGCAGAAAGGGTTGCAGACCGTCAAAGAACATGCCTCCACATTTAATGCACAGGATGGTGGCAAATCTCGGCATTTAATACAAGAGATTTGATTATATCTTCAAAAGCCGTAATTCCGGCTAAGAAGTCCACGTCAGCACTGTGGCACGGTACGCGGCGGCTTCTACGCCCATCCAGCGATTGTGCTCATTCGGCTTCTACGCCTGCTCGGCCCCTGTGCCCCTTCGGCTTCTACGCCTGCTCGGCCCCTGTGCCCCTTCGGCTTCTATGCCTGTTTGGCCCCTGTGCCCCTTCAACTTCTATGCCTGTTCGGCCTCTACGACCACTCGGCTTCTATGCCTGTTCGGCCTATACGACCACTTGGCTTCTGTGCCTGTTCGGCCTCTACGACCACTCGGCTTCTGTGCTTGTTTGGCCTCTACGACCACTCGGCTTCTATGCCTGTTCGACTTCTATGCCGGTTTGATAACTATTTGGCTTCTATGCCATGGTGACAGATATTTGGCTTCTATGCCAACCTCTTCTACACAATGGATACCTACCTACGTGGCTTTTACGTCATGATCTTCGTAGAAATTGTACGCGTTGTGTCCCTTAGTTGGACCCGCGTCACACGCTCATTCAAAAGATCATCTATACGCAGGCATTGGTTACTTTAACTGTTGTGTAAAAGAGTGCTGTACTTTCCACTCCTCGGTTGTTATACCGACGGAGTGATCACTGTCACTAAAACTCTATAAATAGAGACCTCTATCAAGGAGGAACAAGGTCGAAAAATTGGTCAAGAAAACCCAAGAGAGAGAGAGAGAGCACCTGGAGCTCAGGCAAAGAGTAGGGATCGACGACTTTGGCATCGTGCATCCACCCTCTCCTGCAACCTTCGAAGCTGCTTCCTGTCTTCTACGGCACTTCTTCAACATCGTGTGGTCCAAGGGCTAAAGTGATCGACTGCAGATCAGACACCTATAGCAATATTTACCCAGATTAAATAAATTATACTCCCATATCCTCATATAGGATCAAATTATACAAGTTTGTTTGTAAACCAAAGAAGGCGGGTTCTGTGTAAACCCTATATTGAATACATCTTCATTCTTTCGTTTAATACCACAAACAGGGACCAAGCGAGGACGATCGGCCCCTGCGGGATTGGGGTACGACAGGTGGTATCAGAGTATGGTTCAACGCCTTTGGCCTCTTCAAATATCGTTTTCAAAAATGATACAAGTTTTCAAGCGATTTCAAAAGTCCCGAATTTTAAAAATTGATTTCCAATCTATAAGAAGTAAATCGAGTGAGAAAGGTCCCTAAGAGTATGAAAACCCAACGTCCCATGCAATAAGTCCATAATACGTTATGAGACTAATGCAAGCTACTCTCTTTTGCAGCAAAGATGACAAAAATAGGTGCTGGTAACCCTGAGACATCGCGCGCAGCTAGCGTGAGCGATGATCAAATGGATAGACTGATTGCAATGTTACAGAATCAAAACGATCGTCATGCTGCACAACAAGAACGATTCGAGGCTCAACAGCAACGAGCTGATGCTAGAGCCTCGGCACAACAAAAGCAGCTTGACTCCCTGACTCAAATTGTGACAATATTAGTAGCACACAGTGGTGCATCGGGAACCGCTGCAACACCTGTGACTGCCCCGACCATGCCTCAAGACGCAGGATTAGCAGGAATAAATGAGCCTCATCGCGCGGCCGAAAAGTCTACCTTTAAAGGCGCTGAGTTTCTGAAGTTGAACCCTCCGGAGTTTGAAGGCAGGACCACGCCGGATAAGGTGATGGACTGGATCGCAAAGATGGAGAGCTTGTTTAGCTTTGCCTCAATACCTACGAACAAGAGGGTGGCGTGTGCAGATATGCAGCTGCGGTTACGTGCACACGATTGGTGGGAAGTCAAGAAAGCAGACCTTGCCACCAAGCATCAGGATGGTAGGATCACTTGGGGAATGTTCAAGGAAGCATTCCTTGCACATTACCTCCCACCAGTTGTCAGGCAGACAAAAGAAGACGAGTTTACCGAACTTAAGCAAGGGAACATGTCCGTCGAAGATTATGAGTCAGAGTTTTCCAAGCTTGCTAAGTTCGCTAGTTCAATGATTCCCGACGAGGGAGCCCGCACACATCGGTTCATAAAAGGCTTAAACGATAATCTGAGAAAAGATGTTATGAACCGGGAGTGCAAAACGTACATCCAAGCATTTGAGGCAGCGGTGCAGAATGAGCAGTCTACTCCGTAAGGTACTGCTGAGAAGGCACCGGCTCCTCGAAACCCTCCTGCTAAAAGATACCATGATAGAGAAAAGAAAACAGCGGGCGAGCGGCGCCCAGGTCCTACGTGCAATTACTGCCACAAACCAGGCCATACCGTGGATGCTTGTCGTGCTGCAAATAATGAGTGTTTTAACTGTGGGAAGAAAGGGCATCTGGCAGTGAACTGCCAAAACAAGAGGGTTCCACCGCCATACCAGAGTGGGAATAATAAGACTGCTCGGGTTGAGACTCAGACCCCTCCGGGTCCTGCTCTTGAACCAACTGATCAGATAAGAAGGCCTAGAGTGTATCAGTTGAATATTGAGCGTGATGAGAGCGGACACGATATTGGTGAGTCTATTTCCTTTGATCTCTTGATGCATCGTTTATCGCCTCATTGATCTCTTAAGTTTCGAGGACAAAATTTTTTCTCAGTGGGGTAGTATGTAATGCCCCGCTCCGAACGAATACTTATGGAACACTACGCTATTTTGACTCGGTTGAGAATCGAGTCTCGGGGAAACCTTACCGCCAAATCAACACGGACGAAGTGCAATGAACCCTTCGAATTAATCGAGCGGCTTCTATTGAAATGAGTCCAAGAGTTTTCGTTGGTTGCTTTGCTTTTTGGTTTTGTGTTGCTTTGTGTTTTGAGTTGCTTTCGATGACTTGGTTTTTATGATTTCGCTTTCTCACTTGCGCGTTCTTTTTGAATCGTAAGGGAAAGAGATTGAAGTATGCTAACCAAGTATTGTTGTATTTTCAGGACGCATAACCAAAGAGTGAACGTCGCCTAAGGCTTTCCCATCCTCACGTTCGATTCATTCGGTGAGTGGCTTAGGCCCTTCGATGAATCCTTTAAGTCTGCATGCCTAATAAAAGAATCTTTAGTTCACAAATGTGTTGCCTCACTAAAAAGATAATCTAAAAGAGAAAGAAAGTATTGCATGCTTCAAGTATATAACTGCTAACTTACTAGTTGCTTATGGAATGCTTAACTGTCCCTTGTATGCTGTGCATTAAGTATTGTGGCAAGAAAACTCTGGACTTGAGCTAGAAAATGAGAAAAAGAGATAGACTTGTTGTGCATTGTTCATCAGTTGCATGATAGCATATTTTTTGATAGGGCTTGCATTCATGCATTTGGTCAGGACAACTTGTGCACAAGAATTATCTCTCGAGCGGTCCCTGGGGCACTGGGGATCGTTCGGCCAGAAAGAGATCTAGATACCCTGAGGCTTGAACATCCTTATTTACGGGAGGGTAGACACGTCCATTAGTAAGATGGGCTTGTACGTCCCAACTGTTAATCCCGTGGAGGGGACCATCATATAGTTAGGGCGCATGCTAGGTTTACCTTCTTGCATACCTAACACTTGATGCCTTTATCGATTCATAAGTTATTCATATGCAAATTGTGGCTAACTTGTGTGTCTGCTGCAGGGATAACCGCTCGACTGTGGGTAAGATTATCATATGCAATGCGATATATTGTCTATGTTTCCTTGCATGAATTGTTAAAATAAAACTAGACAACCAGAAAGACCACTTAATAATGCTAGCTTCATATGCTTACTTAGTGTGTATTTCTAAGGTGAGTTTGGCCACGGTCGCTCACCAGTACATGTGGTAGTACTGACCCATATTTGTGGGCAAATATCCAGGTACTGGAAGCGAGAGTTTGGCAAGCATCCTCAACCTGAATCAGCGTGTGCGCACCCTTCCCTAGGACTGTGTTCGTGCTGCTTCCTCTGCTGCTTACCCCTCCAGTGGACTACTCTTCTTCTGCTAGATGTTTTGGTTATTTTGGTTATACTACAAGGGCATAATGTAATGGGCGTTGTGGCTAGTTTTGAGAATGTGAAAAGAGTTGTAAGCCTTCTAAGGCATATTTTGTAACTCAGCCAAGCAAACACTTTGTAATCCAAATCTTTAGTATTCAATAAAATGAAAGTATTTTGTGTGCTATCAAATGTGTTCAACTTTGGTTCTCTGAATTTACTTTGTGGCTATATATGTATATTTTTGTCTCTCTTGTGTCTTGTGTAGGTACGTCGTCTGGTGCAAGCGCAACTTAGGCTTGCACGACATCGTGCCCAAGCGAGGACGAGCGGTCCCGTAGGGACCAAGCGAGGACGATCGGCCCCTGCGGGATCGGGGCGCGACAATATATACATGTGCAGAGATAGTAGGTTAAAACTATCTATATAAATGTTGGAAAAGATACCAAAGCTCAACATACAGGACTCATTACACAACATACAATACTATATTTTATTTCTTTCATAGTCACTATCTATTGCACTATCACGCTACAAAAGTAGAAGATATTAAATTCCATTTCTATCTCATACAAAATTACAAAATGATACAAAAGTATAAGATGTATCAATCAATTAGAATATCAAAGTAGTCCTTAGGTAAGAATTTGGGATCCTCCATCTTCATCATCTTCTTATAGCTAGCAATTGCATCCATGTAGGGTGTCGTCCATGCGATCGCTTCCTCCGGTGCATATTTATACCAAAGCGTAGAAGGTGGAGGAATAAGAGAATGACCGATCAACCTTGGGATTACAAAGTGTTGTCCGACAAGCCCTATCGAACATAGATTGGATAGTCTGTTAATGCCTTGTGAGATAATTACAATAGGTATCTTATACCTATTAGAGAATACGTATGCAGTAGGCGGGACATCCATGTAATGGTCTGGTCCGATAACTGTGTCCGTACAAGGTATGCTTGCCAACAAATATCCAATAATTTCTTCGTCGAGTATCTACCTATAGAAGGGTAGACGAGACTCCAACTCCTCGTACAGCTCTTCCCTAACCTGTCTCCATCCTGCTTCAACTGAATAGCCAAGATGTCTTGCGAGTGCATGATATCCACAATGGCCATCCTTAGGAACATCAACAATAGACCGAATGAAATCCCGTATCTCAGGTAGGAAATTTTGAATGTATAGACTATATGAATCAGAGAAGTTATCTAAACCCTCCGCTGTGACTGCATCGTTCGTTTTCTATTTCTTTCCCCTTTAAATAGTAAGCTTACTCTTTTTCTTCAAAATTACTATACTTTCGATAACCGACTTTGACTCAACTTGCTCTAAATTGCGTTCAATATGTTCAAACAAGAATGGATCTCTTTTAGTTGACTCTACCTCCTTTTTTTTGCTCTACTCATTCTTGAGTGTGGTCATCCCTTAGGAGTTCGAACAACAAATGGCTCTTGCAATTGAGTTATTGCCAGGACTGCAATTTTTTGGATTTTAACCTCAATGGATCTTTTCTACGGTTCCGATGCGACATACCACCTTGCGTGAAGGATTTACACTTGTGGCAAAGAAAAGAAATCATCGTAAACTTCCATCGTCGGCATGATCAACAACTGTCTCCAACATTGATCAACAACATATATTGGAATAGGTATAGATTAACGACGATATTCGTTAATCTCATGTGCACAAGGAAGGCCGATTGAATGTCGATATGAACAACCGTAAACCTCGGGATCATAACCAAAGAACTTTGACCTACCAATCTCCTCAAACAATAAGCCCAAGGCCTTGTGAGATACTACATGGATTAAAGTATCCAGGAGGTGTTCATGCTTGTATTCATGCTTTGCAATATTGAGGCTCATCTCAAATGATGCTACAATCTCGTTCACCATAGAAATAATCATCAAATGAATCGATTGCCAAACGGAGATAAAATTACCGACCGATGACCATAGATATCTTTTTAAACTTGAGTGTGATCCTTCGACCCGGTTCGTAGTGATTGTGCCATAATGCTTCACCATGTTCGTCCATGCTAAGATGAATTGTTCTTTATGTGGTTCTAGCCAAGTATCTTTGATATAAAAAATGCATGTCGGGTTACTCGTCTCCCACTTTTGTTTGAACATGTACCATGTTGTGTCGTAGCTGTCTTTAGTACTTGCTCGCCATACAAGATCCAGTCATTGTAGAATTTTTTGAAGCGAAGCTTGTCGATTTTACCGTCCATATTTTTAAATTTTCTCTTGCATTGAGCTTGGATATTTCGATTTATATGCCAAGTGCATAGTAGTCTATGCACATAAGGAAATACAATATCTATAGCATTTATCAGCGCATATTCTCTCTCGGTAACAAAAACAGAGGGCTCTTTGTATCATGTGTAAATGGATTGTAGTTTCCTCAACGCCCAAGTGTAACCTTCTACTGTCTCACTCTTCATCAAACAAAAAGCGACTGAAAATATTTTCCCCGTAGACGTAAACCCAACAATATAAAAAAGAGGTATTTTGAACTTGTTGGTCTTATATGTACAATCAAGGGCCAACACGTCTGCGAAGGACCTAGCCAAGTGTGTGCAATCAGGATGAGCCCAAAACAATGAAAGGAGTTCATCATTTTGTGGATGTCTTCTATGGTACTCCACGTAGTGATGCTACCCAAGCAACTTCAATACTTGCTGCATCGCCATTCTTCCTTTCATACTATTACATTTTGCTCTCGCCAAACTATTATAGATCGTCCTCATGGTTGACTTGTTCTCATCTTCTTTTTGTCGTACGGTAGAATAAATTTGTTTGGGTGCAACTCCAGAAAGGAACAGTTCTTCAACTTTCTCTCATCCTTGTTCAACCGTGCCACGTAGGCATGACCCGTAAGTGTCTCTGGAATAGGATGATTATGTATTTCATTCTCAACTTCGACTATCCACTTCACATCTTCTACTTTTACAATCAACACCTTAAATAGATAACCACATTTTCTCGTCCCAACATTTTTCTTGGGGATTTTTTTTTTCAACAACATATTTTTTTCGATGCTGCCTAAACACACCTTCTCTTTCGTAGCATAGCTCTAAATATTTTTGGCCCGGCCGAGATCTTATCGATCTTGCAATGACAATGACTATGTTATATCGTCTTCCAACTTCTATGCACCAATCTAATGCTTCTTCGTGGGATGCAAATCGAATATCCGTTGAGAATATCTTCTCCACATCAACCCCAATAGCAGGATGTACCACAGCATCTGTACGAGGTTGGTCCTATAACCAATATAAAATAATCTAAAAATTAATAACTTTAAATAATTGGCAGTCCAAATTAGGACTGTCATAATTTGTACAGACTAATGTATTTAGTAGACTATATTTTTTTTTAAGTCTTTAAGAAAATACGTTGGTCACCATTTTATGTTCATGACTGTCACTATTTTGACAGTCCACATAGTCTATAGGACTGTCAAAATTATGACAGTCCTATATTTATATAGAACTGTCGAATTATTGACAGTCCTATATTTATATAGGACTATCGTATTTTATACAGTCCTTACACGATGACTGTCGAAATAGGATTGTCATTTTACGTACCGTACGTGCTTCGGAACAACCGACATGTTCTTCGGAAGGAGCGGAGTGCCTATTTAATGGATTGTATGATCCGACTTCTTTATCGAAGATAATTTCATGCATCGCTCCTACAATAGTCAAATAAAACTAAATATTTTGGTGACAAACGCAAAACATATTCATCATATGTTGTCGAAAATATACCGAAAGAACATTCGTTGGACAATCACCAAATCAGAATTTTCTTCCACTTGGGACCACAACTATCAAATTCCAAAGTTATGTTTATATTTTAGGACTTAAGAGAATGAGAGATTTCTTCATGTGAAGGTGAAAATGAAAGAAAAGAAATACTTTTTACTTATATAGGTTGGTGTGGGCAGCCCTAAATAAGTTTGAGGAGTGACAAACTTGTAATTTTTAGGAAGAGAGGAATGGACAATCCTGAGTATATTTTGTAGTGCCCTTATCACCAACCTATATTTGGTAGCTTCCAATGATTAGGGGGTGTGCCGGTGTGGGAAGAAATTGTTTGTTGGGTGAGTGGGGATGGAAGGGATAAATACTACTTTTGGTAGTTTCAAAATTTTAAGTTCGGATTTTTTTGTTTAAAGTAATATAATATAATATATTTCTAAATAAAGGAATAACTTTGGCGGATTAGCGGAGGGGGGGACCACTCGCCAACTCAGTTGGCGAGCATCTCGCCAACAGAGTTGGCGGGGCGCTCTCCTCGAGAGGCCGCTCGCCAACTCAGTTGGCGGGCCAGTGACCTTTCCCACCCAACCGTTGCACAACGGCTCCCTCCAACTCCTATAAACACCCCCCCACCCCCCAAATACTCCTCACACAACACATTCTCCTCCTCCTCCTCAAATTTTCACAGCTTCCTCCTCCTATTTTCACAGCTTCCTCCTCCTGTTTTCTGTAGCAAAAGTTCTCAACCGTCATGGATCGTAGCTTAAGAATTGTATGCTCGCACGGCGGTAAAGTAAATGGGTTAAATTACAAAGGGGGAGAAAGTATAATTTTTTCAACTTATCCGAATATTAGTTTTAAAAATATACGTAATCATATTATTGAACGTTGTTCTATTCATTATGATTTTATTCTGAAGTCTATTTTTTGTTCTAATTATTTTTTGATAGATAGTGAAGATGCATGGAATTATATTCTTGAGATTAATTCACAATCACGATATATAAAAATATATGTTATTAAAGTAGCAGCAACCTTAGATAGTAGAAATAATGAATATTTTTCTGAATATCAGCATGTTAGTTCGGGTGTTAGTTCTTCTCAACAAATAGTTTCATTTATCCAAGAAGGTCATTCATCAGATGAATCTAATCATGATGATGATAGTGACAATGACGATGAAAATAGTGATGATTTAGTTGAAAATATAGATTATACAGTAGATGATGATGTTGTAAAAGCTATCACTGATGAATTATTTAAGGGACAATCATTTCCTAGTCGTTCTCACTTTAGAACCTTTATAAGTAATTTAACAATTAAATATAATTTTAGTTGTTCAGCTAGTCTTATGAATAATGCTCGTGGAATTATATATAGTTGTGATCAACCGAATTGTAATTGGAGAGTATATGTCAAATCTATTGGAAATGGCGATATAGTTAAAGTTAGTACATTAGAAAATCGTCATTCTTGTTTAGGAAGACTTAGTACAGGACGTCATCGACTAGCTACCGCTTCATGGATTAAGACCATGATAATTGACATTATTAGAGATAACCAGTCATACAGTCCATCACAAATTGTTAAAGATATATATAGGGAGCACCGTATACAAGTTAGTTATTCCAAAGCATGGAGAGCCCGAGAGACAGCACTAGATGAAATTAATGGTAGTTATGATGAGGCATACGCTAGTCTTGAGGAGTATTGTTATAGAATTATGGAGACAAATCCAGGTAGTACATGTTTTATTAAAACTGCCGAAAATAATAGCTTCCAACGATTTTTTTTTTGTTTTAAGTCATGTATTGATGGATTTTTAAGTGGATGTTTACCAATTATTAGTACTGATGCTACATTTCTTTCGTCTAAATATCAAGGTATCTTATTTATTGCTTGTGCTCACGATCCTAACTATCAATTATATCCTATAGCTTATGCTGTTGCTGAAGGTGAGAATAGTGATTCTTGGTCTTGGTTTTTAAATTCGCTTAAAATATCTTTTGAAAGTTGTTTTAATGATTGGAGTGCAATTTCATTTATATCTGACAAGCAAAAGAGATTAATAAATGTTGTTTGTGCTATTTTTTCTGCATCTCCTCATTTTTTTTGTATTCAACATTTTAAACAAAACATGAAAAAAGTTTCAAAAGAACCAGTATTTCAACGCTTGTTAGACTCGCTTGCTAGATCATATAATAAAACGGATACAGAGAGTGTGTTTGATATAATTAAAGCCGAGAACATAATGTTGTACGATTGGCTTATTGGTGTAAACGATGAAAGTCGTCGATTTGAACATTGGATAACAGCGTATGCTACTTGTCCTAGATTAGATATTAACACTTCTAATCTTGCTGAATGTTTCAATAGCTGGATTAAGAAATTACGAGATAAGCCAATTATAATACTTCTCGATGGTATTAGAGCCAAGATTATTACACTTCATGACAATTGTAGAAAGTTTCCTGAAAATATAGACACAGATTATTGTCCGAAGATGTTAAAAAATATGGCTTCTATTATCAAAGAGAAGAACCACCTAGAAATATTAGCTATTGATAGTTATAAGTTTGAAATAATAGACCGGACAACAAGTAGAACCTATATTGTTCATATAACTGACAGATCTTGTACATGTTTAAGATGGTACCATACTTATATACCATATATACATGCATGTTTTGTTTGTAGATATTGCAATATTAGTATTGATAGTTTTTATCCTGCAGTATTTTCGACGGAAAACTGGAAAAGTGTATACGCGTCAAAAATGGAGCCAATTCCAGTTCCCTACGAGATCCAAGGTCCTTTGGTAAGAGGACAAATTGGGGTGCCAGATGTAAGACGCAAAGCCGGAAGACCAAAGAAGAACCGCATCAAACCCCGGGATTCATCGACAAGAGATCTATGTGTCACGCCCCAATCCCAAAATATCGAGGGACTGGACACGTGGCAATGGCCAGCAGCACGCACCGATGGACAACCCAATTTAATGGATCCATCAGGACATGCTTAAGCTGTAGTCTAACAGTAAATAGAACCAATGATACAGGTCACAGACTATTCTAATCTCATCCACAACAGATAACCACAGATTAAATGCCAGAAATATTGCAAATGGAAATAAATAAGCAATATCAAATAAGTATCTCGGGAAACAATCCGAGAATCAGTCTGTTACATTTAAGGAAATAGACAGGAAATAAATCAACAGAAAATAGAAATACTGAGCAAATGAAGCCGGTACTCAGGAGAAGTCTTCTGCCACTATCTCGTCCTCTGTTCCTGGTTCTGCTCCAAGGAGTGCTCCTGTACCGTACACCTCGGGGTAGTTCTCTTCGGCTATACCTGGGGACATAGTCCATTCCAGGTCCTCAGGGGACATAACAAGGTACAGATAACACAAGCCAAAATAAATGCAGTGCAGAAAATAAATGAAACAATAGGGTAAAACTATGTAACCAGCTAAGTGATAAATGCAAGTTGAGAGCATCACTAGAACTCAGGCTGAGCCACTACCAGCTCTGTGTCGGGGAGCCGGTAGCAGTAATAACACGTAAAGGGACAAGCTCTGCTCGAGAGTCTTGTGCCTCACAATAATAGGGGTATATATATATATATGATCAGCCTGTAGCCTGTGTGTCTCTCCCCACCCAATGTAATCACACGTTCCATGTCCATGTGGCCCCATGTCCATGTCACGTAAGATCATATCTAATGCAATAAGTCATATAGTATCTAGGAACATAATGTCAATGCCATAAAGTCTGTATCCTATACAGAATCACCATGAATGTCTCAAGAGGATTCTGTCTCATGAATAGTGTCAAGTGTCCTGGGCTCTGATGTACTTGATAGGACAAGTACCAAGAGTAAGGGTATCGAATGTCCATCTCTAATGACGTACCCAACACCGCGTACGGGGTTGGCACCCGACTATGATCGGACACTAAGTACGTCACACGTTTCCTAGGTTAAGCAGTTAAAATAAGTTTATATTTAAATCCACAAGAAATCAAGTAAAATACTATGTCAAGAATTATTGAGAATTGGCAAGCTTTACTTGCCCACTGATGCTAAATAAGTCCAGAAAAATAAGTAGCAAGCTGCAGAGTTTGGCAAGGTATACTTTTCTGCTGATGTACAAATAAGCCAAGGAATATTTATCAAGACTGCAAGTTTTGGCCAGGTACACTTGCCTGCGGTTCCGGTTCCAATTGCGGCTCTGACTTCAGCTGGGATTGCAGGCGGTACTCCGGTTGCTGAAACAAACATCACCATCAGATCCAGAAAATATCAATCAGCTAGAAATGCCTGTCCTTGAGTCCAATTTGGAGACAAGAACAGAAACGGCAATTTCGGGTCAAAACGGGATCCACATGTGGGCCCGCTTTGCACCAAAAAATATATCAGGGTCAAAGGTCTCCAAATTCATCAAACTTAGTGTCAACTGGTCAGGAACGATGATACGAACCCAACGGAACTTCCAGAATTGGGTTCCGATGAGCCGATCACAAAATCGCCCGTCGAGCGGAGCCTGTGGGGCCCACAACACGCGATTCCATCAACGTTCTCAGAATCGAACCAAACTTGGGTCACAGGACCAGCGTATCGCTACGAGTCCGATGGTACAAGTTTTGTTTCAATCCGACGTGTGTACACAAAGTTAGGGTGAAATTCAAAAAAGTCGGATACGGGGCGATGTCCGCGGATACGCGTTGATCCCGGGGTGCACGCACATCCGAATCAGCTTCCGCTAAATCCCGCACGTCCGTATCGACGACGCGCACGTATCTGTGAAGACCGCGCACGACCAAGTCGTTCCGTTTGGCGGGGCGTACCCAGTTCCGGGGTGAATCAGGGCATTATTTTTCCTATTTTTTGGATCGCGGTGTGCGATCACCACAGGACGTGATGCCCCGAGCGGTTTATCTGGGCTCCGAGAGGGTCATACAGGCTTCGCAACGCAATTTACAGAATCAAAAACGGGGCAGCGAGGAGAAAGTTACAAGTACCTGAACGGGACTGAAAAACCGAGGATTCGTCGTGTCCGACTCGACACGGACACTGTGTCCCGTGTCCGTGTCCGACGGTGTCAGCCTAGGGTTAGGGCTAGGGCACGCTGCGGCGGCCGGAGGACCGCCGGAGAGGGCTGGGGGCAGCGGGGAAACGCTCGGCCGGGGCTGGGCGGCTCTCGGGGACACGCGGCGGCGCAGGGGGAGGCGGTGGAGGCGGCTGTCGGAGCTGCTGCTGTTCGACGAGGAGAGGAGGAGGGAGGTGGGAAGTGGCCGGGCGCGGCGGAGGGGTGCTGCGGGCAGGTGGCGTTGGCCGGTGAGGCAAGCGGTGGTGGCGGATGGTGGCTTTGGCGGTGGAGGGGAGCTGACGGGGGGGTATTTAAAGGGGAGAGGAGCTCGAGCGGGGCGGAGGAGGCGGAGAGAGGAGGTGGACGTGGGGAGGTGGCCAGGCGGAGCGGGCCGGAGGCGGCGGCTCCGCCGGAAGACTCGGCACGGGGGTGGATCGTGGTCAGGGAGAGGGGACCGGTTTGTGGGCGGGTCGGGTTTAGGTGGACCCGACCCGACCCGATAGGGGAGCGGCTGGGCCGGGTTTGGGGTTGGGCCCGGTGGGCCGGGTCCAGTGGGCCGCGGGCTGGGTTTATAATAATAATAATAATAACCAAATAATAATAAATAAATAAATAAATAGTTTTTAGGTGTTTTAAAATATGTCCGGGGCCCAATAAATTCCAGAAAAATTATCCTAAGTCCAGTTTTCCATTTTACACCCAAAAATATTATTTTTATAATATTTTAATACTGTTTATTATCATTTAAAAATTATTTAATAATTAAAACCCTGTTTTTAAATTACAGAAAATTCCCAGAAAATTTCAGAAAATCGTGAAAAATCCAGTTTTGAAAATTTTGAAAAATCAGGGGGTTTACACTACGTTGCAGTAATTGTGGTGCTATGGGACACAACCGAAGAAGATGTACTAGTCAACCGAGAGAGTAAAATAGAATTATTCAATACAAACTTAAAAATATTGTAATAGTGAGTCTGATAATGAGAGAGTAAAATAGAATTGTTCAATACCCAAATATTGCAATAAAAAACCTTTATAAATCATACAAATATTACAATCATACATTGTTACAAATTATTTACTCATCCTCCTCCTCGTCTTGTTGAGTTTGGGTAGGCAGCGGTGCTGATGGAGTCGAAAAAAATTGTGTGAATATCTGGTAGCTTTCATCTCCAGCAGTCTGGTAACTCGGGCCTGCTCCAGCATACTGGTAACTCGGTCCCGCTCCAGCATACTGGTCACTCGGGCCCGCTCCAGCATACTGGTCACTCGGGCCCGCTCCAGCATAATGGTCCTTTGCAGTATCCCTCCGACGACGACGACGAGAGTGTCTCTGTCGTACTAACCCGGTCGGATAGTCCGGTGGAAGACGGGATTGTACTGGAGGCATTTCCGGTTCCCGTCCAATACCTAGATAATCAACACGAGTCACAAGTTCCTCCATAAGACGCCGAATTTGTGGGTTTATGTAAGCCCCTGATTTTTCAAAAACATTAAAATTGGGTTTTTTGCAATTTTCTGGAATTTTCTGGGAATTTTCTGTAATTAAAATCAGGGTTTTAAATTCTTACATGATTTTTTATTGATAATAAACAACATTAAAATATTGTGAAAATATTATTTTTGGGTGTAAAATGGAAAACTGGACTTAGGATAATTTTTCTAGAATTTATTGGGCCTCAGACCTATTTTTTAAATACCAAAAAACTATTTAATTAATTAATTATTTAATTAACTGATTTATTATTATTATTATTATTATTATTATTATTATTATTATTATTAATATATAATTCGGCCCAGCCCGCGGCCCGCTGGACCCGGCCCACCGGGCCAGCCCTAGCCCAGTACCCGCCCTAGCGGGTCGGGTCGGATCCGCCAGACCCGACCCGCCCGTTAACCCGCTCACCCGATCCTCCCCTCTGCCCGAGTCAGCCGCCGCCTCCCGCGGCTGCCGCCCCGCCCTCGGCCACGTCGCCACCCCCCGACTCCCGCGCTGCCCGCGGCCACGTGCCCCCACCCCCCGCGCTGGCCGCCGCCTCCCTCGGCCCCGCGCAACATTCTCCGCCCCTTTTTAAACCCATCTCCCCGAGCCCCCGTCGACCACCACGAACCCCCACCTCGCCACCGGAACCCTAGATCGGACCAGTCCCGCACCGCCAGCCGCCGACCTCCTTTTCCGCCGACGCCGGACCCGCAGCGCCCCTCCGCCCGCACCAGCCCCTCCCTCTCCTCTTTCCCCGCAGCGCCGAGCAACAGCAGCGGCACCAACTCCAGCCGCCTCCGGCCTCTGCGCCGCCTCCGCCGAGCTCGCCGGCGCCGCCCGAGCCCTCCGGTCGGCCTCCCCCACCGCAGCGACGCCCTCAGCCGCCGTAGCCGGCCAGAAGCCCTAACCCTAACCCTAATTTGGATTCCGTGTCGGACACGACACGGACACGACTCGACCCTGATTTTCGGGTCCCCTTCAGATACGCGTAACTTTCGCCTCGTAGCTCTGTTTCCAATTCCGTAAATTGTGTTGTGAAGCCTGTATGACCCTCTCGGTGTCCGGACAAACTGTTCGGGGCATCGCGTCCTGTGGTGATCGCACACCGCGATCCAAAAACAGGAAAAACCAGACCCTGTTTCACCCCGGAACTGAGTCCGCCCCGCCAAACGGGATGACTTGGTCGTGTGCGGTCTTCACAGATACGTACGCATCGTCGATACGGACGTGTGAGTTTTCGTGGAAGCTGATTCGGGTGTGCGTGCATACCGGAATCAACGCGTATCCGCGGACATCGCCCCGTATCCGCCTTTTCTGCAATTCACCCTAACTTCGTGCACACACGTCGGATCGAGACGAAACTTATGCCATCGGACTCGTAGCGATACGCTGGTCCTGTGGGTCAAGTTTGGTTCGATTCTAAGAACATTGACAAAATCGCGTGTCGTGGGCCCCACAGGCCCCGCTCGACGGGCGATTTTGTGTTCGGCTCATCGGAATCCAAATCTGGAAGTTCCGTTGGGTTCGTATCAGCGTTCCTGACCTGTTGACACTAAGTTTGGTGAATTTGGAGACTTGTGACCCGGACGCGTTTTTCGGTGCAAAGCGGGCCCACCGGCGGACCCCGTTTTGACCCGAAACTGCCGTTTTTGTCCTTGTCTCCAAATTGGACCCAAGGACAGGCGTTTCTAGCTATTTAACGTCTTCTGAGCGTGATGGTAATGTCTATTTCAGCTTTTGGACTCATCTCTGGAAATTTCTCCGAGTACAATTAATCGGATCCAAACAACAGGCAAGTACCTGCACTTCAAGTTAATCTTTATATATTGTGATAATTAATTTCCCTGCCATACATGTACCCTTGATGATTACACCTAGTTTTAGCAGTGCTGAATTTCATGTCTTGAATATTGGTAGTTCATGTCTTGTTTTTCGTGTCGGGTGGGAGAATACTAAGGAGGCATGGAGTTTACCCTTTCCCCTGTATTGTCTAATAGCTGTTGGTACACGACTGTCCATCAGCCGGATCTCGATTATATTGTCTAATAGCCGTTTATGACGGCCGAATTAGCCTTATAAACCCCTACATGCCAACTATGTATTCTAAAAACAAACACAAGTTCACACAGATAGTTCTGGTCATGTTATATTTCTTGCTGGCTATTGTAGTTTCATTTACTGTTTCATTTATTTCTGTTTCTTATATTCATGTTTACAGTTAACTCTGAGTTGATGATGTTCTGTTATGCAGTTTCTTAACTTGATATTCAATATTTAATTGTCATAAATATTTAGTTTAACCTTGTTGTGCACTGTGTACTTTGCTCCTTTCCTGACTGGATCTGTTGATTTAGGCGATGATGAGGATCTTGCCCCTACTTATTATGGTCCCTATGAGGGGACTGATGTTACCTATGAGGAGCCAGAACCCACCCAGGAGACCCCTGCTGCAGAGTAGCTAGTAGTAGCTATCTCTCATTTATATTCTTATCTCATTTATCGGGTTTGTCCCCGACTTCATTTTGAAATCCTGTACTAAAACATTTGAATCTGTTGTCACATTTATTTCAGTTGCAATCTTAAGTTCAATTCTCATTATTATCTTGTCTATGTTATTTGTGAATGAGCTAGTTAGTAAATATGGATTGACCTAGACAGCGTACTACCGTCGACTCTGCGGCGTAGGCTGGACGTACCCACGCACTCGTGCCCGAATTTCCGGGTGCGGGTTGTGACACTTTTTTATGGTGGCCCATGCAGGTCCTATCCTAAAATAGGGTAATACCCTAGGACAGGGTATGGAATAAGATTGAGGATTCTAGGAAAAGCTCATTCACAGTATAGGGTCCTTATTTCAATTCTTGATATCATTGCTGCTCAATTTTTCCTATCGCCTTTGATTTCCAAGTATTCTATTCTGATTCTCCTACCCCTTAAATCTTTCAGAATGGTCCAGACCAGGAACACAGTAGGAGGCACATCAGAACCAGCTGAGCAAAATGTGCCCGAGACTCTTGCACTCCCGCCGCCTCCATCTGTGCCGGCAGTGACCTTAGATGGGGCACAGCTACTAGGAGTGTTCCAGGGATTGGTGGAATCCCAGAAAGAACAGACGGCACTTCTGCGGACCAGCCTCTCAGAAGCTCTTAAGCCCCAGGAGTCGTCACTCAAGAGGCCAGGGAGTGCCAAAGACTTCAAGAATCTAAGACCCCTGGAATTTTACAGAACTGAGGGTATTCTCTATGCCGATGAGTGGATAGAGAATGTCGAGAGACTCCTGAAGACTGCTCGGGTCCCTGATGACCTCAAAGTGGAGTCCGCAAGCCTGCAACTGTTCGACATTGCTCGAACCTGGTTCAGAGATGAACCCCAACTATCTGCTCCTGACATCACCTGGGAGGACTTCAAGAGACTATTCAAGGAGAAATTCTACCCCGAAGTGGCTCAGAAAGCTCTCGAAAGCCAATTCGAGAGACTGGAACAAGGTAACCTGTCTGTTGATGAATATACTGCTGAATTTAGCAGGTTAAGCCACTTTGCGGAGTACATGGTTCGTACCCCGGAGGACAGAGCCCGTAGATTCAAGAAGGGGCTGTCTCCGGATATTCGCCTTGCTGTCACCACCAGCCGAGCTCGCACCTATGAGGAAATCTTGAACGTGGCACAAGGCGTTGAGAGAGACATGGGGCATAAGCTAAAGCGAGAAAGAGATACCAAAAATGTGGGACCCAACAAACGCCCTTTTCAACAACAACAGCAGAGGGCCCCGCAACAAGCTCAGCGTCCTCTCCCTCGAGCTCCAGCACCCCAACACCAGGCCCAGGGACAGAACCAACAAGCTGCTGCTTGTAACTATTATCATAGACCAGGCCATACTTGGCAAGTTTGCAGAAAGAGGCTAGGTGTTTGTCTACTTTGTGGCTCAGCAGCACATCAAGTGAGGGACTGTCCCGCTGCTCAAGGACGCGGACAGGCTTACGTAATGACCGTGGAGAACGCGCGAACTCTGGAAGCAGCTAATGCGCGTAAGTGATTCGTAGATATCTTTTCTAGTATTGTTTTCGTGCCTATTGGTTCGTGACCTCAGCCCCAACCTAGTAATTGTTGAACTTGCTAAATAACCTAGTATGCTTTTTAATTTTGATAACTGTAGAGTTTTTAGAAGCTTCTGCTATTGTGCTTATTTTGTGTCTTGTGAACTTTAATAAATTTGTACCTCTTTTCATCATCATCTCGCGCACTTAATTTTGCTGAACTCGACTGATGCTGCTATTTTATAGCCTAGTTTTGCAAGCTTACTCTTTATCGGGCTTGTTCATGACACCTGTATTATTGAGGCCTGATCAACCCCACTAATACGAGTGTCTACTCAGAATCAGTGTACTACGGTCTGATCAATCTTAGTGTATTTTGATTCGCACTTCGCACGACTACTTTATGTGGATTGAGATATATAGTTGACTAGCATACTTGCCCCTAAATACGCCCAAGCATATCGTATCAGTTACATAACTGTACTAACGAGCATACGAACAATGATTACCAGAATATAACCTCAAATCCATAACCGCCTGGCAATTCCCATTAGAATTCCTTAAACGTCTTGATCCCTATACCTCTGTTCTACCACCTCGCCTTAAACTCTTTATTATTGATCCTCGTCTTCCCTTATTTCGGAAAGACAAAACCCGTGGTTGGTATAAGTTGATTTGTAGTGCTAGACATACCCCCTCAGACCGGACGAATTGATGCTAACCCTTTATGACTAAGACAAGACCCTATGTGCTGTGTTTTGTGCTGCAGACTTAAGATTCAATACCCAAAATTTTTTTAAGTTGAGACCTAGCTTTACTAGTTGTACAGCCTTAGAGGATATGGGTAGAATTCTAAGTTGGGTAGCGACCGCAATGTCCACCTGAGAGAAACCCGTTAGACTGTAATCAAGTGAGTTGGACAGAGAGAACCCTGCTAATTTAAATTTCGAGGACGAAATTTTATAAGTTGGGTAGATTGTAAGCCCCTGATTTTTCAAAAACATTAAAATTGGGTTTTTTGCAATTTTCTGGAATTTTCTGGAAATTTTTTGTAATTAAAATCAGGGTTTTGAATTATTACATGATTTTTTATTGATAATAAACAACATTAAAATATTGTAAAAATATTATTTTTGGGTGTAAAATGGAAAACTGGACTTAGGGTAATTTTTCTGGAATTTATTGGGCCTCAGACCTATTTTTTAAATACCAAAAAACTATTTAATTAATTAATTATTTAATTAACTGATTTATTATTATTATTATTATTATTATTATTATTATTATTAATATATAATTCGGCCCAGCCCGCGGTCCGCTGGACCCGGCCCACCGGGCCAGCCCCAGCCCAGTACCCGCCCTAGCGGGTCGGGTCGGATCCGCCAGACCCGACCCGCCCGTTAACCCGCTCACCCGATCCTCCCCTCTGCCCGAGTCAGCCGCCGCCTCCCGCGGCTGCCGCCCCGCCCTCGGTCACGTCGCCACCCCCCGACCCCCGCGCTGCCCGCGGCCACGCGCCCCCACCCCCCGCGCTGGCCGCCGCCTCCCTCGGCCCCGCGCAACCGTCTCCGCCCCTTTTTAAACCCATCTCCTCGAGCCCCCGTCGACCACCACGAACCCCCACCTCGCCACCGGAACCCTAGATCGGACCAGCCCCGCACCGCCAGCCGCCGACCTCCTTTCCCGCCGACGCCGGACCCGCAGCGCCCCTCCGCCCGCACCAGCCCCTCCCTCTCCTCTTTCCCCGCAGCGCCGAGCAACAGCAGCGGCACCAACTCCAGCCGCTCCGGCCGCCTCCGGCCTCTGCGCCGCCTCCGTCGAGCTCGCCGGCGCCGCCCGAGCCCTCCGGTCGGCCTCCCCCACCGCAGCGACGCCCTCAGCCGCCGTAGCCGGCCAGAAGCCCTAACCCTAACCCTAATTTGGATTCCGTGTCGGACACGACACGGACACGACTCGACCCTGATTTTCGGGTCCCCTTCAGGTACGCGTAACTTTTGCCTCGTAGCTCTGTTTCCAATTCCGCAAATTGCGTTGTGAAGCCTGTATGACCCTCTCGGTGTTCGGACAAACTGTTCGGGGCATCGCGTCCTGTGGTGATCGCACACCGCGATCCAAAAACAGGAAAAACCAGACCCTGTTTTACCCCGGAACTGAGTCCGCCCCGCCAAACGGGACGACTTGGTCACGTGCGGTCTTCACAGATACGTACGCATCGTCGATACGGACGTGTGAGTTTTCGTGGAAGCTGATTCGGGTGTGCGTGCACACCGGAATTAACGCGTATCCGCGGACATCGCCCCGTATCCGCCTTTTCTGCAATTCACCCTAACTTCGTGCACACACGTCGGATCGAGACAAAACTTGCGCCATCGGACTCGTAGCAATACGCTGGTCCTGTGGGTCAAGTTTGGTTCGATTCTAAGAACGTTGACAAAATCGCGTGTCGTGGGCCCCACAGGCCCCGTTCGACGGGCGATTTTGTGTTCGGCTCATCGGAATCCAAATCTGGAAGTTCCGTTGGGTTCGTATCAGCGTTCCTGACCTGTTGACACTAAGTTTGGTGAATTTGGAGACTTGTGACCCGGACGCGTTTTTCGGTGCAAAGCGGGCCCACCGGCGGACCCCGTTTTGACCCGAAACTGCCGTTTTTGTCCTTGTCTCCAAATTGGACCCAAGGACAGGCGTTTCTAGCTATTTAACGTCTTCTGAGCGTGATGGTAATGTCTATTTCAGCTTTTGGACTCATCTCTGGAAATTTTCCCGAGTACAATTAATCGGATCCAAACAACAGGCAAGTACCTGCACTTCAAGTTAATCTTTATATATTGTGATAATTAATTTCCCTGCCATACATGTACCCTTGATGATTACACCTAGTTTTAGCAGTGCTGAATTTCATGTCTTGAATATTGGTAGTTTCTGTCTTGTTTTTCGTGTCGGGTGGGAGAATACTAAGGAGGCATGGAGTTTACCCTTTCCCCTGTATTGTCTAATAGCTGTTGGTACACGACTGTCCATCAGCCGGATCTCGATTATATTGTCTAATAGCCGTTTATGACGGCCGGATTAGCCTTATAAACCCCTACATGCCAACTATGTATTCTAAAAACAAACACAAGTTCACACAGATAGTTCTGGTCATGTTATATTTCTTGCTGGCTATTGTAGTTTCATTTCCTGTTTCATTTATTTTTGTTTCTCATATTCCTGTTTACAGTTAACTCTGAGTTGATGATATTCTGTTATGCAGTTTCTTAACTTGATATTCAATATTTAATTGTCATAAATATTTAGTTTAACCTTGTTGTGCACTGTGTACTTTGCTCCTTTCCTGACTGGATCTGTTGATTTAGGCGATGATGAGGATCTTGCCCCTACTTATTATGGTCCCTATGAGGGGACTGATGTTACCTATGAGGAGCCAGAACCCACCCAGGAGACCCCTGCTGCAGAGTAGCTAGTAGTAGCTATCTCTCATTTATATTCTTATCTCATTTATCGGGTTTGTCCCCGACTTCATTTTGAAATCCTGTACTAAAATATTTGAATCTGTTGTCACATTTATTTCAGTTGCAATCTTAAGTTCAATTCTCATTATTATCTTGTCTATGTTATTTGTGAATGAGCTAGTTAGTAAATATGGATTGATCTAGACAGCGTACTACCGCCGACTCTGCGGCGTAGGCTGGACGTACCCACGCACTCGTGCCCGAATTTCCGGGTGCGGGTCGTGACAGTTTATATCAGGTTGTTGTAATTGTTGTCGGTATACACCACTCTGAAATTTGAAACTTGTAAATTAATATATTTATCATATCTATGTATATGTATTTTTGAAAGTATAATGAAGTCATACCAAATCATGCATTCCATCGACAAAAGCACGCAGAGTAGAATCGTCTACGGATCTACTCTTGAACCTTTGCTCCTCGTAGTGGTATACTCGGTTGCTCATAAGAGGGCATCCCCACCATTGTCTATAGTCCAGACTACCTATGTCTGCAAAATATAAACAAAATTTTAGCAAATTATTTACACTAAATCAATACGAATAATGAGTAACTTATAACTTACATTCCTCAGTAGAATTTAGTCTGGGAGACATGTCCCTCACACTATAATTCTCGAACCGATTATTCCAGTCAGCAACGAGACCAATGATTCGTTGAAATGCATTTGATGTCTGATAACCGACTGTCGGTGGATCATCGGGAATTATTGGGGCCATTCCGAATTATCGAAGAACACGGTCTGCCGGATGGTACATGGTGAACCGATCATATATAATATGACATCTGTGTAAACTAAATGCATAGGATGTCATCTTGATTTCTGGAGCATCAGGTCCACATGAGTACGGTAACCAGGTTACCTATTTAAAGATATTGTATCAATTATATGTGATGTTTATCTACGATCAAAATTTAAATAATTTAAAGATATTTATTGCATATTTAAAAATTACCTCATTATACTGCAGGGTATCAAATTGGCTACGATATAGTGATACAGTCCTGTATTGGTAGTGTTGATAATCCACAACGTCTGTAGGCCAGCGCATAGCAACTGGAAATACATCACTGAGAATGCTGGTAATAGGCCTACCAATATAAAAGTGCTCGTAGGACCAGAACTATAAAACAAAAATATGACATTAGTACAAACAAAATTTGTGTATAAAATTACTCTAACTTTTTAAGGTCTTTCATTCATACCTGTATCATTGAAATACATCCACAAATACTCTTGCGATTGGATCTGACAAATTCTGTCAGATTGGCGTACAAAAAGGCAAGAGTAGCAGCTCCCCACGCATGCTCAGTAGGTTTTGTCAGATTATCCAAGAATGGTAAAAGCTGCACATTTACCATATTTTCCGATGCATCGGGAAATAGAATTGCACCACATAAACAGAGCAGATACGCTCTAGTGCAACGAATGACCTGGATTTATTAAGTGTTATATAGAATTGCACCACTAAATTAAGTAATAAATAAATTTACTAATAAGAATACATACCCGAATTTTATCTACATCAACCAACCCATCAATAGTTTGATGTAGGTCCATAAAGTTGCCACGGAGCCATGTAAATTTTACATAATTGTCGTCTTTTAGACCTGAAGGAGGGCTAACACCGAGATACCTCCGGATCAGATCAGATCCCTTTAAGTGCGGATCAAAATATATAGCGTTACCGTTAATAGGTAACCCTGGTATATTCGCCACATCAAAAAGGGTGATCGTCATCTCGCCGAATGGGAGTTGGAAAGTGTTGCGTTCTGGCCACCAACGCTCCGCAAGGCTTACAACTAAATGAAGATCGTGGATTAAATATCTAACACGATCTATATAGTGGAATCCAAAGGATTCCACCAACGCCTTTTGGACCGAATTTAGCTCCCACGTACGATAATTCCTTTCGGACCGCCAATGTACGTGGATCCGAGTTCGTAAAGCATGATCATGATCGTATAACTATAAAAAATATATGTATTATATTTTGTGTGTCAATTTATATGCATTAATAAAGTAAAAACATAGGCATTATAAAAAAATATATGCATTAATAAAGTTGGCAACTTGTAATTGCAAAAATTACCTCGCCAGTAAATATCTGACTAGAAATGTGGTCTTCACGTTGCTTAATAATAAGCGCGGTAGTCGGTCCGCCAGGAATACGACCGTCATTGTGGGTAGCCATCGCCAGTAAATATCAAGAGGAGGAAGTTGTGAAAATAGGAGGAGAATGTGGTGTGAGGAGTGTTTGGGGTAGGAGGAGAATGTGGTGTGAGGAGTGTTTGGGGGGGGGTGTGAGGAGTGTTGGGGGGTGTGTTTATAGGAAGGGAATATAGCCGTTGCCCAACGGCTGGATAGCCAACGGTCACTGGCCCGCCAACTGAGTTGGCGAGCGGCCTCTCGAGGATAGTGCCCCGCCAACTCAGTTGACGAGATGCTCGCCAACTGAGTTGGCGAGTGGTCCCCCCTCCGCTAATTCCCCAAAGTTATTCCTTTATTTAGAAATATATTATATTATATTACTTTAAACGAAAAAATCCGTTTTAAGTTTTAGTCAAAGAGTAAAACTTAAAATTTTGAAACATGGGAGGACAAAAAGTGATATTCACCCGACGGCGGATGAATCCGAATCCGAATAGGTAGGTAGCAACCTACTCGCTCGCTCACGCTAGCTGTGATTCCCAATCCCATCAACTAACCCATTACCATTCACTAAAATTCTCCTACTTTCCTTCCTCCCAAGAGAGAGAGAGAGAGAGAGAGAGAGAGAGCAATGGGGGCGATCCGTTCCGCCATCAACGATGCGGTGGTGACCTTCCTGTGGATGTTCTGCGTCTCCACCGTGGGCGCCGCCACGGGGATCATCTCCTCCTACCTCGGCCTCGAGGGGGCCTACTACTCCCTTGTCATCGTCACCTCCCTCATCGCGTTCCTCATCTTCGTCTTCGAGCTCTTCGCTGCGGCGATCGGCGGGGGAAGCTTCAACCCCACCGGCACTGCGGCCTTCTACGCCGCCGGACACGGAGGGGACACGCTTCTCTCCATGGCCCTCCGGTTCCCGGCACAGGTAGTGTCGCTTTTTCTCGATTGGTCGCATTTGGAAGAAAATTTGGGTCGTAATGGTTTGAATTATGTGTTATTTTTTCTAAAAGTTCGTATTTTTAGTGTTTAATTGGTGGAAATTGTTCTAATTATATGTTTTCTTTTTTCAAAGAGTTTTTTTGTACGATTTTACAAGAAAATTATATGTTCCCGGACAGGTAGTGTTGCTTTTCTTGATTGGTCGATTTGGAATTCTTTTTTTGGGTCGGAATGGTTTGTATTATGTGTTATTTTTTAAAAAGTTCGTATTTTTAGGGTTTAATTGGTGGAAATTGTTCTAATTTTATATTTTCATTTTTGAAAGAGTTTTTTTTTGGTACGATTTTACGAGCAAATTATATGTTCCCGGCACAGGTAGTGTTGCTTTTTCTCGATTGGTCGATTTGGAAGAAAATTTGGGTCGGAATGGATTGCTATTATGTGTTCTTTTTTTAAAAAGTTCGTATTTTTAGGGTTTAATTGGTGGAAATTGTTCTCATTATATATATATATTTTTTTTTCGAAGAGTTTTTTTTTGTACGGTTTTACAAGAAGCCGATGGATCGACTCGGAAATTGGGTCGAAATTAGGTGTTATTTTTTATAAAATTTGTGCATAAAAATAGGGTTTAATCAGTTGTTCAGATTATATGTTTTCTTTCAAAAAGTTTCTTGTTTTTAGGGTTTTATAATAAGTGATGGGAGGAAAGTTATAAATAATTCGACTTTGGATCTCACTCGAATCAAATTGGGACTAAGAGCGAAAAAAGTTGGCATTTTAGGACCACTTTACATGTTTCTTTGTTAATAATTCTAGGGTTTACGTCATGGAAAGTACTTCGAATCCACTTTGGAAAAAAATTAACTTTTAATGTTTTTTTATCCCACTTTGGAAAAGGGTGTTTTTTTTAGGGCCAGGCTATACACATCCCACCCTCTATTTAACACACCCCATATTAAATTAAATAAAAAGTAAATATATATTAAAAGACATAATTATCCACTCTCCGGCCGGCCACCGGCGAACCCCGCCCTCCCTCACTCCCTCCTTTTCCGACCGCCCCTGACGAACCCCCTCGCCGCCCGCGCCCGCGCGCACCCCCCCTTCCAACCCTTGCCGGCGCCTCCGTCGCGTGCCGCACGCAGCACCCCCGCGGGCGCTCCTCCGCCGCACGCTGCCCCCCGCGCACGCGCCTCCGCCGCGCGCTGTTGCTGGGGGGGGGGGGGGGGGGGCTGTTCCTCACGACCCCACCTCGGTGGTGTGGGAGCAAACGGCGAGAGTAAAATGGTAATGTAGTGGGGTGTGTTTAGGATTTTGGTAATTTTAAATTAGTTAAATTTGTGTGTGTTTAGCATTTGGGGTGTGTTAAGTAGAGGGTGGGGTGTGTATAGCCCGACCCTTTTTTTAAATGTTGTTAAGGCATCTGGCACATGGGATGCACACATAGAGACTGTATTGTGTTTGATACATTGTACGTTGATTTTGTACTGAAATTGATAAAAAAATGGTTCTTTTTTAAGTGTTTAATGGGGTGTAAATTTGCTTAAAGAAAGGGGTGTAAATGGTTCAAATTATATTCATTTTCAAAAGGGTGTTATTAAACTTACCCCTACTGCATTCTGTTTACCGTCCTCCTTATTTTAGGAGCTTTGACCTTTTACTCTCTTTTTTCAAAAATTGAACTATCAGTTTTTTAGCCCCACAACTAGATTTTTTTTCCCAAAAATTAAACCTATATTACAAAGTGTTTTTAAACTTTTGATTAAATATCTAACCAATTTTTTTTTTTGAGAGAACTGAACGATTGTCTGTAGTCTTTATTTCTTAAAATAACTGAAGAAAATCCTAAACCTTGTCTTCATCAGATTCAATCAGTGAAATGAAAAAGAAGCTCTGTTAAAGATTCGAAGTCAAGGATTCGAATACAAGAAATCCAACACAAGTACAAAGAGAAGAGTACCAGAAGTATCTTACACAGATACAATGCAAAGACTCGATTTAAAATTTTAGGAGATGGTACAAATACAAACCTTACCGAGAAGCACCTAGCAAAAGAACATTGAACAACAAGAAAATATGTAGTAGAAAGGAATGCATGGTAGGTCTTTCCAGAAATTACAATCCAGGGAGGAAACACGGCCCTTATCATGGGCACAGCACATTTTATCTTGTTCTTCATTTCGGTAGTATACCCAAGAAACAAGGCAAGATATATGTTGACAAGGGCTTGCCACCTCTGTGGCTCTGACCTTAAAACATACTTTCCCATTCTAGTGTTTATCTAAATTTACATATGGCACAATATACCAACTGAACTCGATGTGCTGCATTCATTGTGCCCGTCCCCCCCCCCCCCCCCAACCACCACCACCACTCCCAACCCACACACTTGTCTCCCCCTTGTTTTGAACTGACTCAATTTTTGAGTCTCTTTCTAAGGTAAACTGAATTTTTTTTAAACAAGGTAAACTTAACAAAATCAACAAAAGGGTAAATTGAATAAAAATAGGGGTGCGTTTAACACCCTTTCAAAAAGTTCATATTTCAGTGTTTACGTCGTGTACATTTATAAATAATTAGGATGTTTGAATCCCATTTTGAATCATATTGAGAGTAAAAAGTGAATTAATATCCAACTATATGTTCTTATCAGAAACTTCCTATTTCTAGGGTTTACAGATTGAAAATAAAAGTGAAAAAGTGACTTTTACAATTACATTATATGTTCCTTTTCAAATCTTTTGCTTTTAGGGTTTAAGTAATGGAAAATGGAAAGAGATTTTAAAAATAATTCAACTTTGGATCCCACATTGAATAGGACTGGGAGTAAAATTATCACTTGTTTGATTTTGAGAAGTTCCAATAATTATGATTAAATTAAATGGGCTGAAATGGTTCAAATTATATGTTCTTTTTCAAATACTTTCTATTTTTAGGGTTATATTGGATGTCATGGGAGAAAGTTATAAATAATTCAATGTCCGATACCAGAACGGGAGTAAAAGTAGACAGACAAGGTGAATTTTTAATATTTTTAGCACATCGAGTGCGTGGGATGTACGTTTAGAGACTGTACAGTGTGCGATAGAACAGTCAGTTGTTGATTTTTAGTGATAATTAGTGTTGGAGAATTGTTTATAAAGTTTATCTTTTGTTAAAATTTATACTGATATGTAATGAGCCTTTTAGTTTTTGTGTATGAGTTAGTTGTTTTTTCCCTAATTTTTAGGCTTAACTGGTGGAAATGGTTCCAATTGTATGTTCTTTTTTTTTTTTTTTAAGTTTCTATTTTTAGGATTATATAAGATGCCATTGGAAGAAAGTTATAAATTATTCGACTTTGGATTCCACAATAAAAGTGCAATTGGAAGATGTGTAAATTTTTGTATTGTTACTGCACCAGGCACATGGAAGCACATTCGGAGTGTGTACTGTGATTGATAGAACAACTAATATTGCTTCTCTTGATTGATCGATTTGAAAGAGAATATTGGTCGAAATGGTTGAATTATATGTTCTTTTTCTAAATTTTTTATTTATAAGATTTAATGAGTCGTAATGGTTCAGATTTTATCTTCTCTTTTCCAATTTTTTAAATCTTTTGTTTGAATTTTTAAGAAGTCATGTGATAGTTATAAATGATTCGACTTTGGATCACAGTCGAATCAAATTGGAAATACGAATGAAAGAAGTTACCATTTGTTGACTAAATTATGTTTCTTTCCCAATTTTTTTTTACTTTAAGGGCTTTATTGCGTGGAAAGTACTTTCCCATAGAAAAGGTGGAACTTTTAATGTTGCTAAGGCATCAGGCACATGGTTTGTAAGTCTAGAGACTACTGTGTTTGATAGAACAGTTAGTTGTTGCTCCTAAGATAAGATATTTTAGAATATTTTAGAATTGTTAATAGTATGGTCTTTGATCTATCTGAAAGAAGAATTGATCAAAATAGTTTGAATTGTGTTATTTTTCAAAAGCTTATATTTTTATGGTAAAATGGGTAGAAATGGTTCAATTTATATGTTCCTTTGTTTTCCAGAGAAGTTCCTACTTTTAGGCTTTAAGTTGTGGAAATAACGACTTCGAATCTCATTTTAATCAGATTAAGAATAAAAGTGAAATAGTATCAGATTATATGTTCTTTCTGAAAAATTACTAAATTGAGGGTATACGTAATGGAAAGAAAGTTACAAATAATTAAATTTTGCATGCTATTTGATTCAGATCGAGAGTAAAAGTGTAGAAAGTGAATTTTTTACAACCAATTTTTCCAAAAAGTTATATTTATTGACGTAATGGGAAATGAAAAGAAAGTTATAAATAATTCGACTTTCGTATTGCGATCGTCATAAAAGTTGGGTCCAAATGGTTCGAATTTTAGTATTAATTGGGCCGAAGCAGTTCAAATTTTACGTCCTTTTTCAAAGAGTTTATATTTACGGTTATATTGGACATCACGGGAGAAAGTTAAAATTGATATGATCATCTCCCACAATGGAAGTAAAAGGGAAAACATTGGAATTTTTTATATTGTTAGTGCACGGGGCAGGGATGCATGCACGTTTGGAGACTGTACTGTGTTTGATAGAACACTCAGTTTTTCATTTGCTAGTTATAATTAGTCTTGGTGAATTGTTCAAAGGTTTATTTATCTTTTGTCAAATTTTATACTGATAATATAAGGAGACAGATTTATTTTGTGTGTGTATGTGTGCAAATTCTTATTTTATTCGTAATCTTTTGTCAAAATTTTGACTGATATGTCGATTTAAAAAAACTATCTACATGGTCTACTAGAGCCAAAACTAGTCATAGGATTATGTGCAAAACCCAGGTTGGTGTGCTGCGATGGATGAGGAAATACTTTTAGGGTTAAATAGTGTAAGTGGTTCTAATTGTATGTTATTATTAATTTTTCTCCACTTTTAGGGTTATATAAAGTGTCATGGGAAGAAAGTTATAAATAACTCAATTTTGGATTTAACAATTAAAGTGGAAGTGGTAAAATATGTAAATTTTAGAAGTGTTAGTGCATTGGCCATGTTGAACAGTTGTCAATTTTGTAAGGCTGTTTAGTGTTGAAGAATTGTTCTGGTATATACGCATCTTGGAAAAAAGAATTAAGAATTTATTTTCTTTTGTGAAATTTGTACTGATAATATAAGTATGCTGACTATATGGATCATAGTAGTAAAGAACAAATAAATCATTTTTTGTGCATGAATTGTTATTTTATTCATAATTTCGTGAAAATGCTATTTTTTTTTCCTTTAGAGAGAATTATTAAGAGAAATTATTTATATATTATTGAAACCATAAAGAGATTTTTCTAAAAGGTCATAGAAAAAGTGAGAATTTCCAATATGCTAACAACTATACCGAGAAAAATGTATATTAGTGAGATCTTATATTGAATATAACTATATTTATATAAAAATAATAAGAACAACAACATATTGTTAGATTGATTGATTACAAGGTCTTGTATTAAATTTATTGATCTTAACAATCAAACTATCTTAATTATAACAATTTTGACAGTTTCTTAAGTAATAGGGACAAGTTAATGACACACATGAGATAGATGGGATGCTTGGTAACTAGAAATAGCTTCTCAGTCTATACGTTACTTTTTATGGATGGATATGTAATGCAAATTTTGCATGGCTTTTTGAAGCAGAGGAACGGAAACCTATTGTGCAATTTTGCAAAAATAGATGTGGACTAATGGATTGTTATGTTATACAGTTATTTTGTAATAGTTGAAGTTGACAAATGTAATCAGGGAGGATCATTCCAAGCTCCCTTATCGTAATATGGTATAGATTATTACTTATTACGCTGTACCTTTTGTTATTAGCTGTTTGAGTTTTATGATTTCTGGGCAGGGTTCGTTGTATCGATATTGGAAGTGGTCTCGGGCCCTTACGAGTAATGCTATCAACGTTTGGATCGGACTTTCAAAGTTCTTGGTTCCGGAAAGTCAAACAATAATAAAATATTATCAGGAAACCTGTAAATGTATTTGATACATGTAGGCACGATCTTATGTATTAGTTGTTATTTTCCATTAGTTTTAAATAGCATAATTCAACATTGCCGATTTGATAACCGAGCAATAGATATTATTTATTTTACTTGCTTTTGGACAAAGTACCCCATAATAATTTTGAATAGAATAATGTTCAACATTGTCGATTTAATCAGAGTGGTTATAGTTATTTTACTTGTCGAATTTATTTTTATTCCTTTCTTGAATCGACTGGGAAAGAGAGACTCAGTTTCGGAAAGTATCGACGGGGTCAATATTGGATCAGAAATGCCAATAACGATATGACATGGCCGATACACATCAGTATCAGCTGATACGCCTGTTGTCACGGTGAGTGGTGAGGCGCAAGACACCCTTAACGCCAAAGGTGCATGGCACAATGCACGCCTCGTTGAAGCTAGGGCAAGTTTTATATTTTGTTATAATAATCTAGAAAATACTCTAAATTTTATATATAGATCACAGTCTTGTGCAAACACACTAAAGGATGTAGACAGTAATGTACACATTGTAAAGAGCATATACAAACAAAAAACTATATATTAAAGACACATAATACCAGTAAAGATGTAGAGAGTTATGTATAGATTATACAGAATATATTCAGTCTTGTGTAAAGTGTAAACACACTAAAGGATGTAGAGAGTAATGTACACATTGTAAAGAGCATATACAAACCAAAAACTATATATTAAAGACACATAATACCAGTAAAGATGTAGAGAGTTATGTATAGATTATAGAGAATATATAAACGACAATACTATTTAAAGAAAATCACATATTAAAACAAGATATTTAAAGCTTGAAAGAAACCACAATTCAAAGCACGAGTTGTAGTACATTATCTAGACGAAAAAAGTGGCATAAACCGATAAAATAAAGGCAAGAGTTATATTAATGTCCTATGACTCGTCACAAAGTTTTCCAAATCACCAAAGTATCAATTCCTAACTTCTAAAATACTACACTAGTAGTAACTAGACTACTACTCATTATCATCACCATCAGAAGAAAGAAGAGAGGAACGGAGGTGGTTGTGATTGTCTAAAGAAAAAGAGAGAAATTGAGGTGCTTATATCCGCCTATTAAGGTTATTTGTGGGTCTGGATTAACTCAAAATGAAGCATGGTTATTCATAGATCAGTTAGATGAAATGTGATAAATTAAATAAATTGCACAATGAAACCCTCAGATTCAGTCATACTGTGGTTTGCTAAAAAATTATAGTGTAGTTTACTAGAAATGACCAAACAGTTATTTATATATAAATACTTCAAAATATAAGGGTGCTCTTAACTCGTCTGCCATCATGTTTCCACTTGATGTATTAAACTTGAGACCTATGATTTAAATTGTCATGTGATGCTTATAAAAGACCTGTTATTGCTGCTTTTGTGATTTTAAATTTAGATTTTCATTTTGTACTTTCCTACTAATGGAATATGAGATGAAATTCTTTTGATAGTATCATGGGCTTAATCAATTTGGAGATTTAAATCATGTAGTCTTAGAGATTGTTGGTGTGTTTTTATTACCAAATTTACCAAGCCAGTTACACCTCTAGTTGCCACAACACAAAATGCCTTGGTCTTTATGAGTTGTCAAGACAAATAGTCAACTACTTTGATCCAATATACACAAGCAGGGTTCACCATCCTGTGTCAGCTAACCCTGTTGTATTCTAACTAACCACAATGCTTCCTATATGGATCCACAGTGGCTCAGCTCTAGACACTTTTCTCCAATCCTTTCCCCACAGGATTGCTCACACACACTACAGGGTAGCCTTTTCTGTTCCTAGTGGCCATCTCAAGCATCACCATTTTGAGATATTTAGCTCAGGCCTCACCTTCCAAGATGGCAAAAAGCAGACTTTGAAGTCTGAAGAATGTGATACCAAATAGTACTTCTAACTGCCAAATAGTACTTCTAACTGCCACAGAGCAAAAACCTTGGCTTTTACACCCTGATGTGTAGAGACACATGGAGGTCTTGTTTGGCCTACTTGTGAACCCTGTTGGTTCTCCTTAGGGTGCCTTTCATCTTTGTCTGTTTTTTTCTTCTTTTTATTTATTTTTTTCCTTTTCTTTTCATGGATGCAGTTGTTATTGTCGTCCTTGGCTTTCTTGTTTCTTTTCCTTTTCCTTTTCCTTTTCCTTTTCCTATTTAAAAATAAAGTTAAATGGTTTAAGAATTGAGAGCTTCTAGTCTAGAAGCTTTGCTTGCTAGAGTACCGACTAGTAAAATAGAATAGAGAACATACAGCATTTTACAGACGTTATAGTTTTTTGTTTTTGTTTTCCTTGAAATCTTTCTGAACCTGTGGCAAATTATATTTTCTTTGGGTTTGATGTTTTCTGGTTATTCCACAGACTATATGAACTTGTGATATCATCTTATAATCATATATTTATTTTCTCAGGAATTTGCACGAATCACAAAATATAATTGTGCACCTTACATGCATAAGCAGCATAACAATATATTTTTTTCCTTACGACTTGTGTAGGCCATTGGGGCTGTTGGTGGTACTTTGGCTATTATGGAGGTGATGCCACCCCAATACAAGCACACGCTCTCAGGGCCAGCATTAAAGGTAGATCTGCATTCTGGGGCTGTGGCGGAAGGGGTTCTGACCTTTTTAATCACGCTTGCCGTGCTTACGATAGTGGTCAAGGGTCCACGTAACTCCATTATCAAAGTTTGCATGCTTGCGATGTCAACCGTCACACTTATTGTTATAGGCGGCAGTTATACAGGGCCGTCAATGAACCCAGTAAATGTAAGCTGCTTCTTCCCTTGTGCAAATCTTGGTTCCTCTAATCCTTCTATTTTAACTTGTCTACTCCCATGCAAACTATGGAATAACCTAGTATCCATATTGACATGTTCTGGACAACAACCATTTATTATAGACATGCATGGGTCACCAACACTTGGAAACTAGGCATTATTATATAATTAATAGCAGACAAATGCAGGGTTAGATATACATGTAGCATTTGTATTACTTTCAACTGCTAAACTGAAATATGGCATTTACATTGCTATGAGATATTCACTGTTTTGATATATGCATATGTTTCTGCATGGTTCCTAAGCAGTTGGAATATTTTCATTGTGGGTTAGTTACCTGACAACTTAAAGAAAGTTATAGCTCCTAGGGCCTGCACAATATGGAAATTTTAAATTTACCTCTTTCTTAACAAATAAAAAAAAAAACTGTAACACCGACTTGAGCATTAGGATAAGATTTGAAATCGTTGCAATGTTTAAACTTTTATTTTATAGGTAATTTGAAATTATAACAGCAGCAACAACTTTAGTATCTGGTGTTGTCATATAGATCATTTTTTTTTAAAGCTCATATAGATCATTTTTGAATTGTTTAAAAAACAGAAATCTGCAGATCAGTTATTAGTTGAAGCACACGCTTTATTTTCTCTTTTGTGCTTATCCGAATTACCTATTTCCTTGTGTAAATGTGTTGCTGCCTCCAACAGTGTTCGGCATCTTACAAGTTCTGTAAGAATAATCAGCTGTTCTCTGTCTAGCTTCACTTCTGATATATCTTCTGTTTGGTGCGTGTTAGATTTCACTAGAATATTATGTTTGAAAAAAATATGGCAGTATAACTTTTTCTTGATACCCACTGAAAGGATATTTGCTTATTGTTAATTTCAATCTGCTTGGATGGTATCTGAATTTGTGTGAAGTGTCTTCACATATCTATTCCTCATGTTCAGATGTGTATTTTGTGCTTCCATATTTGTATTTGGAAGTTACCGTACCAGAGTCTTATCTGTCTATCATGTGAAGACATGATCTACGCACCAGACCATATAAGGTTAGGAGTTAATGCAGCCAGTTGTCATTAATCATCTTCACATCTTCTCTACAATATGTAATTGAATTTCAGAGCTGTTAGTATTTTGAGAAAGTCTTCAGTTAGATTTGATATAAAGCATCTCCATAGATGTTCATAAGATTGTGGTTGGGGAGGTCCAGTATTAAGTAATAATCTGGTCTGTGTATTTGTTCATTTAATGTGGACAGTTCCAGATGCACTCTTGTCTTCTTCCTTCTATATCTCTTCTGTTTCCTTTTACAATGTTCTCTATACAAGCGAGATAATATAGAGATATATGGTATAGATCTTGCGTGCCAGGAATGGATCTTGTAATACATCTTTTTATAGTTTTGAATAAAATCAAAATAATGATAAAGATGAGATTGTTAATTACTCAGCTCAATGGACTTTTACTTGAAAGGCGAATAACATCAAAATAGAGAGAAAGTACTTGTCTAAGAAAATCAATGGAGTATTTGAAGACATCAATCTTGACAACCTCAACAAGAACCTTTAGCTTAGTCTTATTGTCAATATCACACTTCATCTTTTTAGGTTGCCTCTCAGTATTACCATTTAGCTTTCAATCTCCTCTTTTAGCAAATTATGGTCTTGCACATTTCTGGACCTTAGACTTACATGTCACATGGGTGCCTCTGCAACTTTTCCATACCCGGAAAGTATGTTGTGGAGATAAAGAACTTGTTGACCTTTTTCAGTATTAACCACCCAATGTTTTGTTCAGCCCGGTCCTCGCTGGTGCTGAACGATGGTTCGAATAAGGTCAACCAATTCTGTCTCCAAGGCAGACCTTCAGGGGATATAGAAGTTTCTGAAGGCAAACATGTTCAATTTCAAGTCCAGGATGCAGAAACAGGAGCAGTATAATCTTACCTTGTTGGAAAGGAGATTGAAAAGCTCGGTGGGGACACTAAGGTGCGCCTTGATAGTTGATACATGGATTGACAAGGACACTAATCTAAGTGTTCATGTATAGGCTATCAAGAATGTGATGTATTGACTACTCAATTAGAAGGACAATGATCTAAGTGTTCATATATATATGCTATCAAGGATGTGATGTATTGACTACTCAATTGTTTTCTTAAATTAGTTTCTACTCTTTATTTTTTGTTATCCTTCTATCCAAGTAAAAATCCATTGAGTTGTTCCCAATCTCAACATAAATTTTTTAAAAAGAGTTTTTGCATCCCTCATTCCTTGAGCTCTCTCTCTCTCTCTCTCTCTCTCTCTCTCTCTCTCTCCACACACACATACACACACACACTCGACATTCATGGGCAACTTGAAATTTGATGTGTGACACTGACAAGAAGGACGATGAGCTAAGCATTCATGTGGAGGCTATCAAGAGAGATGTAGTGAATACACCAATGTGTTTTTGGAATACGGTATAACAGTTAAGAGCCAGTTCTTATCATGGAAGACATTTTTTTTTCTTACTGAATTACCTATTTCCTTGTGTAAATGTGTTGCTGCCTCAAACAGTGTTCGGCATCTTACAAGTTCTGTAAGAATCGCACTGCCCACTTGGTTGGGCCATCCAATGGTGTGAAAGCTCTACAAAACGGTAGCATATTCCGGTGGTAGACGAAAGTCGAAGAGAGGCAGCTGAGACTCCTGATGAGGTTGACGGTCATGAATTTGGTCTTGACATTATTAATATCGGTAAAATCTCAGTTATTCGGGAAGTGCTACGTATGACAGTTAGTGTTGACTTGGTGGTCGAGGATCTGAAAATTCGAGATATTTGACAATAGGGAGCAAGAACTTTGTTACAGGAAGACATGCATGGAGTCCAATTGAGGATCCATGGGACCAACACCTCTCATCAGAATAGGAAGATTTTGTTGGGATTCTATCTCTATTCAAGGTATGGAGAACATTCTGGGTTGTCGATGGAAGTTGAGACGAAGACGATGGATCGGTTGAGGTTGAACCAAGGCTCATTTTGAGCTAAAATAGAAGTAGCACTACACTACCAGTATTTTGGGAGTATGCTGGTAGTATATTGTTTTTGTCAATTTCATTCCAGAACCTAAATTGGTTTCCATGCAGTACACTGGGGGTATACTGGTACTATATTGTCCAAATGTATTATCGTGAAGTGTGAGATTTCAGGAATAATTTTAACAGTTGGATAGGATCTGAACGATTAAAATTGGTTGTTGGCTAACTTAGGGATTAAGCTAAGGATTCTTAGACTGATTAAGGGCTTAGGGGGATTGGTCTTTGGGGTGTGCTCAGTGAGAAGATTCAAGGAGATAGTCCAACAAATTTACGAGAAGGTCCGTGCTTTGCTTGCAGGATCGTACTTCATGATAGTTGAGTAAGAAATATCTGTTCGGCAAGAATCGTTTGCTTCGTTTAAAGAGATTGTCATCGTGGTGTGGTGAACGATCTTATTGTATCTCTATGCTCTTGTACTTGAGATTTGTGAGGGTTGAATATTAGAGCAAATGATTCAAGTAATAGAAATCAATCTCTTTTAGTGTGAGTATAGATTAAGATTTGTCCAGTGACGAAGTTACCACATATACAATATGTTTCTTGCTTGGCTCTTTCATAGTGTTTGTGGTTCGTTATCTTCTGTGGGTGGGTATTGTATCCTACATTTTTTCGTGCTTTTCTTAACAAAAGTTTAGCACTCAACGTGGTGACAATATAGTTGGTAGTTTAGTCCCACGTCTAGTAGGAAGTGTGATCATGATGTATAGATTATTGGGATTAATTCAGGTCTTACATGAAAATTCTCTGTTAAGGCATATAGGCCTAGTCCAATATCATACCTCATAGGTTAACTCTGGTTCAGATCATACCACGTTCCCAAAATCTGGTATTAGAGCCCAAGGTTAGACTTGGACAGTGTTCTAGTTGGTTCAAGACAAATTGTATTTAACATCCATGATACGTATAATCGGATTATACGGACTCGCTTCTCAAGGTAGAGTGAGAGCATTCTCCATAAGGTGGTCTGGTTGCTACACATGCATAACGGAAGTGTATTAAATCTAATGTTGGAGGTAACTATATGGATTGACTTCAAAGGTGGGTCTGACACGTCCAATGTGGGACAAGACATGTGGTTGACACACAATAGTTGTGCGGATGAACGTGTCGGTTTGATTTCGTGGTTGAATGGATCGAGATAACAATATGTTGGATTTCCTGGTGCCTCGTTGCTCAGCTACAGAAAACGAGTTATGTAGAGATTATTGAATTGTATCTCGCATCTGGTTGAGCGCTCACGTGGTGACAAACAAGTTGGTAGTTTAGTCCCACATCGGATAGAATGTGAGAGCATTGGGTATAGATAATTGGTACTGGTTTAGGTCTTATCAAGAAAATTCTCTTTTAAGGCATATGGGTCAGTCCATGTAGCACATTTACTGGTTACAGATAGTTTTATAGGTAATTTGTTATTGGTGAATACACAAAATTTATACAAGAAGCCTAACTCATCGTTTTAGCGATATCTAAAAGATTACACTAACCCTAACCCTAAAATCAAACAAAGCCTAACTCATCGTTTTAGTGATATCTAATGGATGATTTAAAAAGATAACAAGTAAACTAATCCAAGAAATTAGATATCACTAATAGATATTTGTTATCTAATTTTGTCACTAATAGAATAAAATAACCCTAACCCTAAAATCCTAATAGAATAAAATTTATTTGTTATCTATTAGTGATATCTAAATGTAATTGAGGCTTGGAGGTTTATTTGGATGGTAACATATATAATATCTATTTTTTGGGTATCACAAAGAATTATCTATTTGTTACCTATTTTTTCGAATAAATCCAAGCATCATCGTATTTTGTCATACTACCCCCAAAAAATAAGTTTTATTGAAATAAATAGTGATATCAAAGAAGGCTCATCTAAATCCAATAAATTTAAATAATACCCAAAAATTCAAATAAATACTAAATAGTTATCTATTAGTTTTCTTCCAAATTGTTTTGGGTATCATAGTTTGGATGATAATATATGTGATATTATCTATTTGTTGATTTTTTTTAAATTAGATACCAAAATTCTCTGTCAAATTTAAATTAAACAAATATATAAAATTTGTATATATAATATCATATTTATTTATTTTTGTTATATATATATATATATATATATATATATATATATATATATATATAGGGTAAACGGGATATGAGCCATGGTGCTCATATTCCTACATGAGCCAATGCACATGTGGACTAATAGGAATGGAATGTACTAGTGCACATGGGTGCACATGGGATGTAGAAATCCATTCATATTGGTCCACATGTGCATGGCTCATATAAGAATATGAGCCTATGGCTCATATCCCGTTTACCCACATATATATATATATATATATATATATATATATATATATATATATATATATATAAACGGAATATCAGCCTTAGGTTCATATTCCTTCATGAGCCAATGCACATGTGGACCAATAGGAATGGGCTCCTACATCCCATGTGCACCCATGTGCAGTAGTACATTCAATTCCTATTGGTCCACATGTGCATTGGCTCATGTAGGAATATGAGCACCATGACTCATATCCCTTTATATATATATATATATATATATATATATATATCAAATTTAAATTAAGTAAATATACAAAATTATCTATTTGTTAGCTATATAATATCTATTTGAAATTTATATATATATAAAATTATTTATTTGATTTTTTCAAATCAAATAAATTGTGTGGATAATAACAAATTATCTATAAATATATCTATGTTATATAAACCAAATAAATTTTGCGTATTGATAATAATAAATTTTGTATTGATTTTTTTTTAAATAGATATTAAAATTCCGCCAGATGGACCTCCGGTCACTTTGGCAGAACCTTTCTCGCTTCCTAATTTTCTCAAACTTTTTTTCTTGCACCTAATTTCTGAAAAATATATTACTCCATGGAAACTTTATGTTAATAAATTTCATGACGTCCAGTTTGAGAGTGTGCTGCTTGAACTACCTATTAACAACAGTGCTGCTTGAACTACCTATTAACAACAGTACTCACATTATTTTGTTTCCTTGTACGTTGTGAAACTTAAAACTGTCTGTCTGTACCACAACGAGAAATTATTGTATGGTCCTGGTTCACCAAGTGGCAATGGTGAGTGGTGAGCCCAGCCAATATTTTTTTGACACTTGGCATAAAAAATTGGCATAGAAATTTAAAAAAAAAATGAAAAAATATAGAAATCCACTATGCATAAAATCAAAAAAGCATTATGAAATTTTTTTCTTCAATTTTATTATAAAAAAATTATATATGAATTAGGAGAAGTGTAGTGATATGGTGAAAGAAGAGAAGTGTCAAAAAATTATTGGCCGGGCTCACCATTCACCACTGCCACGTGGTGAGCCGGGACCATACAATAATTTCTTGTAACACAAATTGCATTATCTCTTATAGCTATACTCTTAATTATATTGAGTGGGTAGGAATTAAGCTGCTGCACTATTGCTCTCTCTACCAAAGTTGTGAAATGTACTGGAATTTTTTTTCCCTCGTCTTTCTCAGTTGAGTTGTTGAATTGTAGTGACTTGAGATTTTTCTTCCCGTGACAGGCATTTGGCTGGGCATACCATGACAACAGTCACAACACTTGGGATCACTTCTACGTGTACTGGATTTCACCGTTCATCGGTTCAATTCTTGCTGCTTGGGTTTTCCGGTTCATCTTCCCCCCACCACCACCACCCAAGGTCAAGAAAGCCTGAGAAAGAGGATAGAAGCAAGGACAGAATTTGTTCTTGTATGGTAAGGGGAGGGATTGAAGCAGAAGACAAAATGGTTAACGGTTAGGTTATTTAGTATTCCTTGTTGCTATTTTACAGTTAGGAATATCCGTGTAGGTATATCGTTGAATTATGTCAGGGTTTGCAGGACATGCTATAAACTCCTGGAGATTGGTTTATACCTTGTGAAGCATGATATGATGATGATGATGATGATGATGATAATAAAATAATAACAACAATATTTGGCACTTGTTGAATCCCATTCTGGGTGTGGTTTTATTATGATAACTGCTCAACCAACCCTTAAGTAGCAGGCCTGTGTACCTAACTGATTACTCTGCATACTTGGTCATTGATGAATGCATAATTCTTGGTTAGTATTTGCAGAGGAATTATTTGTCAGATTAAGAAGTTTTACTTCTTATGAATCTCTTGCAAACTATGGACACTCTTCGAAGCCTTATGGACTCTGATCACTGCTTAGAGGAGAAAAAATCAAAGAACACACTGCACTAGCTCCAAACAGAGTTAATTGTGTAATACTCCTAGTTAAACCAGACTTGGTATGTGGCTTGCCTAACTAGGCAAGATTATATTAAGATTTACTTGGTTCTTGAACTCATATTATCTTCAAATACTTGAAGACCGAGAAAATATTTGTTCCAAATACAGGACTTTCGATCACAACAATTAGCTCTGTTAATTTGAGTGCCTTTGTATGTCTGTTTTGGTGGTTAGTTATTACAAACTATGGAACCTGTTGTCAAAAGCGAAGGTGGTTCGTAAAATCATGATTATTTTCAGTGTTGTATTATGGTGACTTGAAAGCTACCTTACTTGACAAACATTAATAATAATAAAATGGGGAAACAAAATATATATCCTAAGGGCATGTTTTTTGAAAAATAATGACAAACAATAATAGGTTAGAAAGTAAGCTCCCAAGAGCGCGCGTTATGGTTTATTTTAGGGAACTGTAATTGCCAAGAAGATTTTTAAATTGTCCACAGTTTTTAGAATGGGTTACCAAAATTTAATTTATAAGGGAAGTTACAAATGTCATTTTTAAAATTATAATAAATTAAACATAGTTTTGGTAAACCACTCCACAGTTTTTAGAGTGGGTTACCAAAATTTAATTTATAAGGGAAGTTACAAATGTCATTTTTAAAATTATAATAAATTAAAGATAGTTTTGGTAAACCACCTTGAAAATTCGTAGATATTGTAAAAGTTTCTTTGGCAATTGCAATTTTCTTGTTTTTATAAATTCGTTAAAACAGATTTGATCAAGGGCAGAGTTATTAAGAATCTAAGAGGGGCCCACCGCCCCTCCAATATTTAAAAAATTTGTTGATTACTATATAGATTTATTTATTTTTATTTTTTTTGCAATGTTAATAAAGTAGTCCAGTGGTGGAGCATTGGTTGTCAATTAACAAGCAAGAGTTCAAATTCCATAAGTCTCCAATTTTCTTTACATATCTTAAAAATCTTTTTTGTAAGAATCTTTTATGTATAAATCTTTTGTAACAATTTTGAAATATTGACTTTGCATTTTGAGTTTTAGCATTTTTTTGTTATTGAAGTTCAATTAACATGACAATTTTAAGAATTTCTATATTTAGTAACGGTCCCTCAAAAATTCTTGGATCCGTCCATGGATTTGATCAACTTTTCGTAGAAGAACCTAACTCCGAATTGTTATGTAGTAATGTACTAAGGGATAGGGGTGATAAATGATGGATGATGGCTATAGTAAAATGTGTTTCCTCAATGGAAATCATAAAATCAGGAGTCCCCAATATGATCCTAGTCTAGGATGAGTATCACAACCATTTGTTACAAACCTAAACACAATAACTTTTATTTTTTTTGAGATGTCCGACGTAACGCTCGGGCCTTTGTGCACATTTTTTGGGCCCACTGTCCTTAACTCCCACTAAATAAATGAAAGAAATAATACGCCCCCGTGGCTCGATCCACCGATCTTTTGCCATCCAGTCAGGATCTTATATCTCTTTCAGGTAACCACAAGGGTCACTCAAGTTCGGTAAAACATAATAACTCAATGGTGGTATCCTAATTGTGATTGAAAATGTAAGTCTACGAAAATTAGGGTTTGAAAAAAATTACTCGATTAGTTATGAATCTTACAATCAGTTTCTTATTGGATCTTCTAGAACTTATGAGGATCCATACTCGATATGTTTGTTTATGGTTTAGTTAGTTAATATAATAATAATAATAATAATAATAATAATAATAATAATAATAATAATAATAATGTCCGTGGGGTCGTGGCTTGTTTGTTACGATTGTTAATAATATCAGTGCTTAACATTATCTTAGTTTCTATTATTTATTATCTTTGTTGTTATCCCTTGTAACAACCTACAATCACTAGGAAATGTCATTATCCTTTACAACCACTTGGAGACTTTATCTTCAAAGTTGTTAAAACTCTCTTGAATAAGTATCTGCTTCATTTAATAAGAAGATGCATCTAAGCAACCTTTATATGGTATCAGAGCTAAACACTCCTGATCCTCCCACAAAATACAAAAGCTCCCTCATATGTCTCCCATGGCTACTGACTTCACCTCTCACCTTCCTAACCCATACGAAAAATCCCAACCCTTCACAGTAATTCATCTTTCCAACATCATAAAGCTTACTCCTACAAATTATCTGAATTGGAAGCTTCAGATTCAGGCTACTCTTGAGGGACATGATTTATTCAAGTTCCTGGATGGCTCACATCCACTTCCGGAGCCCACCGTCCACACAACAACAACACTGCCATCCACGATCCCCAACCCAATTTTTCTCTCCTGGAAGCAGCAAGATCGTCTCCTGTATGGCTCTGTTCTTAGCACTTTATCCCCATCGGTTGCTTCTCTAGTAAACCCAAACGAAGTATACTTATGAAATATGGGATTTACTTCAATGCACCTATGCTAAAGCATCCCGCAGACATACCAAACAACTCAAGGATAGTTATGCTCCTCTGACAAAGGCTCGCTCTCCATTACCGACTATATGCACTCTCTGAAGGTAACTGCTGATCTTCTTGCCTCCATTGGCAACCCCATCAACTCCGAGGATCTCACCAACTATGTTCTGCGAGGCCTTGATGATGCGTATAATCTGGTGGTCGATGGTGTCAATGCGAGGGACACCCCGATCTCGTTCGAAGAGCTTCATGAGAAGCTTATCAACCATGAACTGTCCATCAAAATTGAACACAAGGTCTTGTCTGGTCCCGCTACTGCTCTTAATGTGCAGTCCAAATTGCAGAAACCAAAGCATCGTCATCATGTTCCCCTGCCGCAATGGTCTTCTTCTGCCTCTCCACCCTCCTGGTCCGCCAATTCCCTTTGTACTCAACCCCGATCCAGTCCACATTCACACCAACCAAAACCCTTCCTTGGTCGGTGCCAATGGTGTAAAGTTCCTGGTCATGTCCTCACACAATGCCCAATATTCCGTCAACAACATCCGCACCTCCCACTGCCATCCTCAGCCCGTTTCCCCGTTCCACAACCCCCACAAGCAAATACCTTAGCCACATCATCTGTCGATCCAAACTGGCTCGTTGACAATGAGGCATCTCACCATGCCACTCATGACCTCAGAAACCTTGCTCTGCACTATCCATATAATGGCCCTGATGAATTGTTTATGGGTAACGGTAAGGGTTTAAGCATTACACACACTGGCTCTCTTAAGCTTCATGATTTCTAATTGTCTAATGTTCTCTGTGTTCCCTCAATGTTAAAAAATGTTCTATTTGTTTCTTAATTCACAAAACAAACTAAAATTGCTATTGTGTTCTTACCTGACTCGTTTCTTGTGAAGGAAATCTAAACGGGAACGACAATTCTTAAGGGCCCCTATGTCGACGGTGTCTACGTCTGGCCGTCATCTCCGTCGACCGTCAACAATCTCCATCTGTCCTCCTCTGCAACCTGGCACCACAAAATAGGCCACACTTCCTCTACAATTTTCAAGTTCATCCATAAGCAATTTAGTTTAGGGACTTCTAATTTTTTGCAATCAGATTGCACCTCGTGTCAAATAAACAAGAGCCTCAAGCTCCCCTTTCATGAATCCAGTCTTGTGTTCATACACCCTTTGGAAATTATATTTTCTGATATTTGGTCATCTCCTGTTATGTCTTATAATGGTCTTAAATATTACTGTATTTTTATTGACCACTTTACAAGATATATTTGACTCTATCCCCTCAAACGAAAATCTGACACACCATCTGTTTTCATTAAATTTAAATCCCTAATTGAAAATTATTTCAAACACAACATCAAAATACTATATTCTGATAATGGTGGTAAAAATATAGCCCTTCGGTCGTTCCTAAGCTCCCACGGCATCAGCCACTACACCTCCCCTCCCCACACACCTGAGCACAACGACATTTCCGAACGAAGACACCGGCATATAGTCGAAACCGGCCTCTCCATGCTCACATACTCGGGTATGCCCCTTGATCATTGGCCTTACGCCTTGACCACGACAGTGTACCTTATCAACCGTCTTTCCACCCCTGTCCGTAATCACGAGTCACCGTTTTCTAAATTATTAAAAATGCCTCTTAATTATCATAAGCGTACGAGTTTTGGTTGTTTATGCTTTCCTTGGTTTAAACCGTATACTAATCATAAACTTGCACCCAGGTTTGTTATATGTGTTTTTGTAGGTTACTCGGCCACCCAACATGCTTATCTTTGCCTGGACCCACAGACGTGGCGTATTTATTCCTCCCGTCATGTTCGCTTTCTTAAAACGGAGTACCCATATCGCAGTCTTCCGCCAAAATCTAGCCCCACTGACCCAGTTGGCGATGAGTGGACCACTTACCAGCTTCCTGTTCTCCAGCCACTATCGCACCCTGGGGCCCTACCTTCTGAAATCCAGGTTATTGCCTCCCCACATACCTCATCCCAACTACCTCCTATTTTTTCTCCCAGCCTACCTAATGTAAACCCCCTGAATTTTCAAATTATTAAATCTTGGATTTTTTCCCAATTTTCTGGAATTTTCTGAGAATTTTCGGTAATTAAAATCAAGGTTTTCAATTAATAAATGATTTTTAATTGGCAATAAATAATATTAAAATATTATGGAAATAATATTTTTGGGTGTAAAGTGGAAAACTAGACTTAGGGTAATTTTTCTAGAATTTATTGGACCCCGAAAATATTTTTAAATGCCCGAAAACTAATTTTTATTAATTAAATTAAAAACCAAGTTAGACCGGATTGAACCGGGTTCAAACCGGTCTGAACCGGCCGAACCCGGTTCATCCAGACCGGACCGGTCCACCCGCCCACCGGGTCGGGTCGGGCCTACCCGCACCCGCCCAAACCCGAAACCCGACCCGCTTCCTCACCCCTGAACCGTTCCTCCCCCGATTCCTCCGCCGGATCCGCCGCCTCCGGCCACGCGGCGCTCCGCCCGGCCACCTCGCCCGCACCCCGCGGCCACGACGCCGCTCCGCCCGCCTCCCTGGCCGCCTCCCTCGGCTCCCCGACCCTATATAAACCCTAGGACCTCCGCCCCTCGGCCCGATCAACCCCTCCGGCCACCGCCCCTCGCCGAGGCACCGCCACCGCACACCCGTCGTGCCCCGCCCAGCTCCGCCGGTCCGCCGCATCCCCCTCTCCTTCCTCCACCTTCCTCCCCGCCCGCAGCGGCCAGAACCCCTCCCCGATCGATCCCGACCCCGCAGCAGCGGCTGCGCCGCCTCCGGCAGCCGCCGGCGTCCCCCGCCCGCTCCGGCGCGTCGCCAGCGCCGCCCCTCCGCCTCCGCCTCCGCCTCCGGCCGCAGTGCCCCCGAGCCGCCGGAGCTCCGGCAGCAACCCCTAACCCTAACCCTAATTTCGGATTCGCGTGTCCGACACGAGTCGGACACGACTCGACCCTGTTTTTGCGTCCCCTTCAGGTGCGTGTAACTTTCGCCTCGTAGCTCAGTTTCCAATTCCGTAAATTGCATTGTGAAGCCTGTATGACCCTCTCGGTGTCAGGACAAACTGTTCGGGGCATCGCGTCCTGTGGTGATCGCACATCGCGATCCAAAAACAGGAAAAATCAGACCCTGTTTCACCCCGGAACTGAGTGCGCCCCACCAAACGGGACAACTTGGTCGCGTGCGGTCTTCACAGACGGACGTGTGAGATTTCGTGGAAGCTGATTCGGGTGTGCGTGCACACCGGAATCAACGCGTATCCGCGGACATCGCCCCGTATCTGCCTTTTCTGTAATTCACCCTAACTTCATGCACACACGTCGGATCGAGACGAAACTTGCGCCATCGGACTCATAGCGATACGCTGGTCCTGTGGGTCAAGGTTGGTTCGATTCTGAGAACGTTGACGAAATCGCGTGTCGTGGGCCCCACAAGCCCCGCTCGACGGACGATTTTGTGTTCGGCTCATCGAAATCCAAATCTGGAAGTTCCGTTGGGTTCGTATCAGCGTTCCTGACCTGTTGACACTAAGTTTGGTGAAATTGGAGACCTTTGACCCGGACACGTCTTTCGGTGCAAAGTGGGCCCACCGGCGGACCCCGTTTTGACCCGAAATTGCCGTTTGTGCCCTTGTCTCCAAATTGGACTCAAGGACAGGCATTTCTAGCTATTTGATATCTTCTGAGCATGATGGAAATGTTTATTTCAGTATCTGGACACATTTTTGGATTTCTCCGAGACACCAAACTATAATTGGATCCAAACATCAGGCAAGTACCTGCACTTCAAGTTTAATCTTTATATTGTGATAATTAATTCCTTGCTCTACTAGTACCATTGGATGTTTACACGTAGTGTTAGAATCTGGATTTCATGTCTTGAATATTGGATTTCATGTCTTGCTTTTCGTATCGGGTGGGAGAATACTAAAAGGCATGTAGTTTACCCTGCCCCTTGCCGCTGTTGGTACAAGACTGTCCATCAGCCGGATCTCGATTTTTCCTGTTTAATAGCCGTCTATGACGGCCGGTTTAACCTTATAGACCCCTACATGCCAACTAGGTATTCTAAATACACAAGTTCACACACATAGTTTCTTGTCTTGTTGCAGTTCCTGTTGTCTTGTTGCAGTTCATTTACTTGTCTCATTTATTCCGGTTTTACTCATAACCCTGTTTATAGCTTTTTAACTCTTAGTTATTGTTGTTTCTTTTTGCATATTCTCAACATGATACTTAGTCAGTTCTTTTCTTACTTGTCATAAATATTTAGTTTAAATCTTGTTGTGCACTGTGTACTTTGCTCCTTTTCTGACTGGATCCGTTGTTTTAGGCGATGATGAGGACTTTGCCCCTACCTATTATGGCCCCTATGAGTTAGCAGGTGACACATTGAGGAGCCGGTTCCCACTCAGGAGACTACCTTTGAGGAGGAGTAGCCAGTTAGTTATTATTTTATTTTCTTTCAGCACATACTCGGGTTTGTCCCCGATCTATCTTCTGGCTTTGTATTAACTATGGATCTATTATCACAATTTGTTTTATAAAAGTTAGCATTCCTATTTTCTGTTACTTTCCTTGTCTATTTATTGTGGATGAGATAGATTTAAAATTACCTGTGTTGACGACCTAGACAGCGTACTACCGCCGACACTGCGGCGTAGGCTGGACGTGCCCACGCACTCGTGCCCGAATTTCCGGGTGCGGGTCGTGACACATTTTTGTGGTGGCCCATACAGGTCAACGACTAAATTGTTCGGTTTTAACTTAGGGACCGAACAGGCCTGCAATAAGATTGAGGATTTTAGGAAAAGCTCATCCACCTGATTGAATCGTTCTTGATATTCATATCGACTTCGAATCATTTTATTGACTTGCGTCCTGCCTTGATTCCTGTGCGCCTCTTATTGTTTATTTTGGATGCAGGAAAAATGGACCCACCAGCCAGCAACGAGGCTCATGCAAAAAAACCACAAGGCGTTATGGGTACCCACGAAGACGATGTGGCTCCAGTTGGTAAAGGCCAATCATCACCGTGCAGTCAAGCAAGTCAGCCTACCTCGAGAATCCATCAAGATGACGTTCCACCCTCGACGCAGTCTACTCCACCGATACCTTCCTTTCCACTAGGACAGCCTATGGACGAACAACAAATGTTCCGAATGTTCTACGTGATGATGCAAGCCTATCAGAAGGTTCAACAAGAAGCTCAGCAAAACCAAGCGGAGAACTTCATCGACAGAATTAGCTCGGAGTCACGGAAGCCAAGTAGTTCAAATGCAATTACCTTCGACGAAGACGTTCTTACCGCAGCACGACCTGTGGAGTGCACCACAAGGATCGAGTCCAGCCAGAAGCGGCCGTATACGTCAGCACCAGACCAAGCACAACAGGAAAGAGCTGCAAAGCGACCACAGATGAATCCAACTCAAAGACAGAACCAACAAGCTCCCATTTGTGGCTTTTGTAGAAAACAAGGTCACATTTGGCGGAATTGTAGAAAGAGGCTAGGTGCCTGTCTATATTGTGGATCAGTAGCACATCAGGTGAAGGACTGTCCTGCTGCTCAAGGACGCACAGCTACACAAAAGGTTCCAGTTCAGGCCAGGCCCCAGCAGCGCAGCAGAGGGCACCACCTCAAGGACACGGACCAGCTTCCGCGATGACCTTGGAGAACGCGCAGACTCTTGGAGTAGCCAATGCGCGTAAGTGATTTGTAGCTGCCGTTTCTAGTTTAGCTCGTGCCTATTGGTTCGTGACCCCAGCCCCAACCTAGTAATTTTGAACTTGCTAATAACCTGGTATGCTTTTATATCTGATAACTGTAGAGTTGTAGAATCTTTTGTTGTTGTGCTTATTGTAGGTTGTTTTGCGAACTTAAATAAATTGTACCTCCTTTCACCATCATCTAGCGCACTTAATTTTGTTGTACTTTATTTATGCTGCTATTCTATAGCCTAGTTTTGCAAGCTTACTCTTTATCAGGCTTGTTCATGACATATGTATTATTGGACGCGTGCACTAATACAAGTGTCTATTCAGAATCAGTGTATTACGGTCTGATCAGCCTTAGTGCATTTTGATTCGCACTTCGCAACGAATACTTTACGTGGATTGAGATACGTAGTGATTAGTAGACAAATATACTTGACCTAGACATGTCTGAGCATATCATATCAGTTACATAACTATACTAATACGAGCATACGAACAAATGATTACCAGAATAGAATCTCAATCCATAACCGCCTGACAATTCCCATTAGAATTCCTTAAACGCCTTGATCCCTATACCTCTGTTCTACCACCTCGCCCTTAAAACTCTTTATTATTGATCCTCGTTTTCCCTTAATTCGGAAAGACAAAAACCTGTGGTTGGTATGAGTTGATTTATAGTGCTAGACATACCCCTCAGACCGGACGAATTGATGATAACCCTTTATGACTAAGACAAGACCCTAGGTGCTGTGTTTTGTGTTGCAGACTTGAAGATTCAATACCCTGATTTATTAAGTTGAGACCTAGCTTTACTAGTTGTACAGCTTTAGAGGATATGGGTAAAACTATAAGTTGGGTAGCGACCGCAATGTCCACCTGAGAGAAACCCGCTGGACTGTAATCAAGTGAGTTTGGACAGAGAGAACCCTGCCATAATTTAAATTTCGAGGACAAAATTTTTGTAAGTTGGGTAGGTTGTAAAACTCCTGAATTTTCAAATTATTAAATCTTGGATTTTTCCCAATTTTTTAGAATTTTCTGGGAATTTTCTGTAATTAAAATCAAGGTTTTCAATTAATAAATAATTTTTAATTGGCAATAAATAATATTAAAATATCATGGAAATAATATTTTTGGGTGTAAAGTGGAAAACTAGACTTAGGATAATTTTTCTGGAATTTATTGGACCCCGAAAATATTTTTAAATGCCCGAAAACTAATTTTTATTAATTAAATTAAAAACCAAGTTAGACCGGATTGAACCGGGTTCAAACCGGTCTGAACCGGCCGAACCCGGTTCAGCCAGACCGGACCGGTCCACCCGTCCACCGGGTCGGGTCGGGTCGGGTCCACCCGCACCCGCCCAAACCCGAAACCCGACCCGCTTCCTCACCCCTGAACCGTTCCTCCCCCGATTCCTCCGCCGGATCCGCCGCCTCCGGCCACGCGGCGCTCCGCCCGGCCACCTCGCCCGTACCCCGCGGCCACGACGCCACTCCGCCCGCCTCCCTGGCCGCCTCCCTCGGCTCCCCGACCCTATATAAACCCTAGGACCTCCGCCCCTCGGCCCGATCAACCCCTCCGGCCACCGCCCCTCGCCGAGGCACCGCCACCGCACACCCGCCGTGCCCCGCCCAGCTCCGCCGGTCCGCCGCAGCCCCCTCTCCTTCCTCCACCTTCCTCCCTGCCCGCAGCGGCCAGAACCCCTCCCCGATCGAGCCCGACCCCGCAGCAGCGGCTGCGCCGCCTCCGGCAGCCGCCGGCGTCCCCCGCCCGCTCCGGCGCGTCGCCAGCGCCGCCCCTCCGCCTCCGCCTCCGGCCGCAGTGCCCCCGAGCCGCCGGAGCTCCGGCAGCAACCCCTAACCCTAACCCTAATTTCGGATTCGCGTGTCCGACACGAGTCGGACACGACTCGACCCTGATTTTCGGGTCCCCTTCAGGTGCGTGTAACTTTCGCCTCGTAGCTCTGTTTTTAATTCCGTAAATTGCGTTGTGAAGCCTGTATGACCCTCTCGGTGTCCGGACAAACTGTTCGGGGCATCGCGTCCTGTGGTGATCGCACACCGCGATCCAAAAACAGAAAAAACCAGACCCTGTTTCACCCCGGAACTGAGTGCGCTCCACCAAACGGGACGACTTGGTCGCGTACGGTCTTCACAGATACGTGCGCATCGTCGATACGGACGTGTGAGATTTCGTGAAAGCTGATTCGGGTGTGCGTGCACACCGGAATCAACGCGTATCCGCGGACATCGCCCCGTATCTGCCTTTTCTGTAATTTACCCTAACTTCATGCACACACGTCGGATCGAGACGAAACTTGCGCCATCGGACTCGTAGCGATACGCTGGTCCTGTGGGTCAAGTTTGGTTCGATTCTGAGAACGTTGACGAAATCGCGTGTCGTGGGCCCCACAGGCCCCGCTCGACGGACGATTTTGTGTTCGGCTCATCGAAATCCAAATCTGGAAGTTCCGTTGGGTTCGTATCAGCGTTCCTGACCTGTTGACACTAAGTTTGGTGAAATTGGAGACCTTTGACCCGGACACGTCTTTCGGTGCAAAGCGGGCCCACCGGCGGACCCCGTTTTGATCCGAAATTGCCGTTTGTGCCCTTGTCTCCAAATTGGACTCAAGGACAGGCATTTCTAGCTATTTGATATCTTCTGAGCATGATGGAAATGTTTATTTCAGCATCTGGACATATTTTTGGATTTCTCCGAGACACCAAACTATAATTGGATCCAAACATCAGGCAAGTACCTGCACTTCAAGTTTAATCTTTATATTGTGATAATTAATTCCTTGCTCTACTAGTACCATTGGATGTTTACACGTAGTGTTAGAATCTGGATTTCATGTCTTGAATATTGGATTTCATGTCTTGCTTTTCGTGTCGGGTGGGAGAATACTAAAAGGCATGTAGTTTACCCTGCCCCTTGCCGCTGTTGGTACATGACTGTCCATCAGCCGGATCTCGATTTTTCCTGTTTAATAGCCGTCTATGACGGCCGGTTTAACCTTATAGACCCCTACATGCCAACTAGGTATTCTAAATACACAAGTTCACACACATAGTTTCTTGTCTTGTTGCAGTTCCTGTTGTCTTGTTGCAGTTCATTTACTTGTCTCATTTATTCCGGTTTTACTCATAACCCTGTTTATAGCTTTTTAACTCTTAGTTATTGTTGTTTCTTTTTGCATATTCTCAACATGATACTTAGTCAGTTCTTTTCTTACTTGTCATAAATATTTAGTTTAAATCTTGTTATGCACTGTGTACTTTGCTCCTTTCCTGACTGGATCCGTTGTTTTAGGCGATGATGAGGACTTTGTCCCTACCTATTATGGCCCCTATGAGTTAGCAGGTGACACATTGAGGAGCCGGTTCCCACTCAGGAGACTACCTTTGAGGAGGAGTAGCCAGTTAGTTATTATTTTATTTCCTTTCAGCACATACTCGGGTTTGTCCCCGATCTATCTTCTGGCTTTGTATTAACTATGGATCTGTTGTCACAATTTGTTTTATAAAAGTTAGCATTCCTATTTCCTGTTACTTTCCTTGTCTATTTATTGTGGATGAGATAGATTTAAAATTACCTGTGATGACGACCTAGACAGCGTACTACCGCCGACACTGCGGCGTAGGCTGGACGTGCCCACGCACTCGTGCCCGAATTTCCAGGTACGGGTCATGACACCTAATTTTCCTTCCACACCTGCAGGCCCTAGCTCTTCAGACTCTCACACCACTACAAATCAAATAAACCCTCTTTCCTCTCCTTCCACCCCACGACCTGATACCTCCAGTGCACACTCTCCAAGAAATCAGCAACCTCCTTTCTCCCATCACATATGTCCTATTCCCATGCCTCAAGCTCGCCTCAACCACAACCTTCCTCTGTCGCTTCCTGACCGAGGCATCATTACCAGGTCCAAAAATAACATCATTAAACCCATCAAAAAGCTCAACCTCCATGCATGTGTCTCTCACCCACAAGAACCCAACACCATTACACAGGCCTTGAAATCACCGGAGTGGCGCACGGCGATGCAGCAAGAATTTGATGCTCGCCTCTCCAACAATACATGGGACCTGGTTCCGCCATCCTCTGCCCAAAATTTAGTGGGATGCAAGTGGGTCTACCGAATTAAACGTCTCCCGGATGGTTCAGTTGATCGCTTCAAGGCGCGGTTAGTAGCAAAAAGCTTTCATCAAAGACCTGGTTGGGACTATACAGAGACCTTCAGTCCAGTGGTAAAGCCTGTCACGGTTCATGTTGTTCTCACCCCTGCAGTGAGTCGTGGTTGGTCCGTGAAGCAACTTGATATCAATAATGCGTTCCTTTAAGGGACGCTCAATGAAGAGGTTTATATGAGCCAACCACCTAGATTTGTCATCCAGGTTGCTCCCGACCATGTGTGCAGACTCAAAAAGGCCCTATATAGGCTAAAACAAGCTCTACGAGCCTGGTATCATGAGTTACGGAGTTATTTACTCCAACTCGACTTCTCCAATTCAATTGCTGATGCTTCTCTATTTATATATTGGCATGGACTCAAAACATTTTTCCTCTTAGTTTATGTCGATGATATAATTCTAACAGGGAACTCCACTGCTGCTGTTAACGATCTAATTTTAAAGCTTGCACAAAAGTTTTCTCTCAAGGATCTTGTCAACCTCAATTACTTCCTTGGAGTGGAAGTTCTACCCACTAGTGATGGTATCTTTCTCTCTCAACGAAAGTATGTCCTTGATCTGCTCACTAAAGCCGGGATGGAAGATACAAAACCGGTCACCACTCCGATGTCATCTCAAACTCCCTTGCTGTGTGATGGTGGCACTTTACTTCCCTCCCCAACTGAGTACAGAACCTTGGTCGATAGCCTTCAATACCTTGGATTGACGCGTCATGATGTTGCATTTAGTGTAAATAAACTGTCCCAATTTATGCAGCAGCTGACCAGTGAACATTGGAGTGCACTGAAGAGTGTGCTACGTTATCTGGCTGGCAGTCTTGATTATGACATTCACATCTCCGCCTCTGCCCCTTTAGTGTTTCATGCTTTTTCCGACGCTGATTGGGCCGGTGATAAGGACTATTTTGTTTCCACCACAGGATATCTATTATATCTGGAGAGTACACCTATTTTTTGGAGTTCAAGGAAACAACGGTCTGTTGCAAGATCTTCAACAGAAGCTGAATACAAGGCCCTCGTCGACACTGCCTCTGAACTAATGTAGGTGCTATCTCTTTTTGGTGAGCTTGGTCACAAACAGTCACAACCACCGATCGTCTATTATGATAATTTGGGGGCAACAAGCCTAAGTTCCAATCCTGTTTTTCACTCTCGCATGAAACACATCGTCCTGTCGTATCATTTTGTGCATGAACAAGTTCAGAATGGAACCTTTCGGGTCGCATACGTCTCCACTGATGATCAATTAGCGGATGTGCTCACCAAACATTTGCTTCGTCTGCCGTTTGATACACTGCTTAACAAGCTGAATCTCTCCCTACAAACGTTCAACTTGAGGGGGAATGTTAATAATAACAGTGCTTAGCATTATCTTAGTTTCTGTTATTTATTATCTCTGTTGTTATCCCTTGTAACAACCTACAACCACTAGGAGATATCATTATCCTTTACAA